>CCAG010022212.1:0-12296 GCA_001077435.1 Glossina morsitans morsitans
TGAATGAACGCAGTATGAACTGATAGCATGAATTAAGACCATAATATAATTAGGAAGATATGAGCGAAAGTGCAACTTATAATATAAAGACAAAAGTGAATTAGTAATAATATTAATATAAAAGAAATTTATAATAATATAATATTGAAAAACACAAGTAATAACGTGATGATAAAAAGGGTTACTAATCTATAACTATAATATAAATTGCTCATAATATATAATATTCCGGTGTGTTAGCAGTACATTAGTGTATTGTAACACGACGAATAATAGAAATGCGAAAATAATGTAAATACGAGTATTATTTTAGTAATTTAAGCAACACGCTAACGGAAACAACGAACAATCGTCTTGTTATTGATGCGGGATAACCAAATGTCCACATACTAGTGTGCATATTAATTAGCAAGACTAATAGCACGTACCATATGTTGACACTTTATGATATTTATAGCAAGAAAGCGTATGCATTCCCAAAATCTCATCCTCATAGAAGTGCTTAACTTCGGCAAATCATCATCAGGTAATCAATCTTATGCAAGATGTTTTTATTTGTTTGTGTTACCCTCTAGAAACATTATTGTTTTTGAACCAAACCTGAGCAAGAACTAATAGTGCTATCATAGATATAGAAGATACAACATTAGTTGTAGTTAATCGTGTTTTGGTATATATATGCAGATTACATATATATAGATATAATCTGTTGAAAATTTACTTACGAGGACATTTCGAGTGGATATTTCTTATACAAATGTTAATATATGAAATAATAGGAGATGTTGTTGAGTTGCATGAAATGACATCTTCATGTCAATTAAATGATGTGTGAGCATGGATAAAAGAAGTGATAAATAGCGTTCGTAAAACTGAATATAGGTAAAAGGACAATATTATTTTCGGCAGAACTAGACATGAGTTGACAATTGCAGCGAGCAGCGTAATTCGAGAGTACAGGAATTTGTTTATTCTACGCTTTTTGACTCTGAGCTATCACGATTTATCTGTAACAGGAGTTGTCGGCAAACTTCTGTTTCGTCGACTCCCAAGAAATGAGATCATCCGCAAGTAAGAAACAAAAACTTGATTGAGATTTTCTATCGTTAACGTCCCCTGCCAAATTTGCATCAACGAAGCCTATAAGTGGTCAAGTTGTCTTTTTGTATGTTGACTTTGTATATTTCGGTGTTTTCATATGTTTTTTGCGATAATCTTTAGCAAATTGTGATAACAAATTGACCGCACATAAAATGTTTGTTTACTGTGTAATGTCAAGTACAAAAAGGATCCAATGATTTCTTGATATGCTTTCAAATCAACTTCTTCTGCCTCTCCAGGAATTATTGGCTCGTTTGCCAAGTTTAAGCCTTGTTGCTTAGGTATATTTACGGGTTCGCAGTTCCCAAGATTATATTTCTTGAGTACGTTTTCTATATGTCCCAGTTGACTTATAGAGATTTGGTTATCTTTCACTGCTACTTCAAGACCGATACAATGTTTTGGTATTCCTAAGTCTTTCATATTGAAATTTTTGCGCAATGTTTTTAATAATATTTCGGTGTAGTTGTCATCATTTGAAGCAACAATAATATCATCAACATAAAGGGCAACGATTATAAGTCTATTTTCCTTTGTAAGGTAATAAATGCATTGATAGTGTTTCAATTGAGTTAATCCGAACTATTACTTTCAGGCTTGCTTAAGACCATAAATTGCTGAATTCAACTTATATACTCTATGTTTCTTATTTTCTTCAACAAAGTTCTGCGTTTAAGTCACCATTTAGGAATGCATTCGAAACATCTAATTGTTTTAATTTCAAATTGTGTAAGACGCTTAATTTTAAATTATTGTTCTTTTTCAGATTTTTCGAAAATTTCGAAAAGACTGAGGTACTCCATAATCTTTCGGAAGTTTTAGTATTCAAATGTGTAGGACACCGATTTCTAATATTAGCTCTACCTATACTGATTGCGGAATGGTCGCTTCTATTAAGTAATTTCGTTCTATTTGAACTGAAATTCTATTCATTCGTTCGGCGACACCATTTTACTAAGGTGTATACTCCACAATTAATTGATGCTGTATGTCATAATTTCTCAAATATGTGGAAATATCTTGACAAACTCGTTGCTGAACGTTACCGGTACGCATCGCTTTTATTTTCCTGCTGGTTTGCGTTTCTGCTAAGCGCTTAAATTCTTTGAACTTTGCTTTCATATATATATGAATGAATACATATAATATTCATTCTTTCTTGTCAAAACGTATACCAAAACTTTCCTTGAATAATCATCAATAGACACTGCAAAGTATATGCATTTGCCCAATGATTCTATTTTCGTCGGACCTGACAAATCTGTATAGATAAGTTATAATATTTCATTAGATTTATTATCTTTACGTGGAAAAAATAAACGAAATTGCTTTCCAAGAATACTACAAGATCTGACATATATTTTTAGTCTAGGCAAACCCTTGACCAGATCCTTTTAAAAATTTCTTTTAATTGATTTTGGTTCGAATGGTCGTACTTCGTATTTCCAAAACCGAAATAAATTTCTCTAATGTTTTGAACTATTATTATTACTATTATTATAATTTTAGACTAATGAAATAATGTTTTGAACTATTTGAGGTTTATTACTTGTTTTGTAAGTGTCCACTATGTGAAGTTCATTTCTCTTTCTAGCTTTAATTGGAATTTCGTTATATCGTATAATAACGGCAAAACATTTTTTTATTATGACCCTGCATCCGTAATTTGTAGGTTTTCCAGTCGATGTTGGATTACAACGTAATTGGGGACATATAGAGTATTTAGCAAATCTACAGTTTTGATTTTTCCGTTCGCTTTTAATGTGAGCTGTACAGTTCCACAACTTTTTACATCTAATTCTTTTTCGTTAGCTGACTGAACTTTTTCATCAAAATTATTATCCAGACGAACAAAGAAAGACTTATTATTACATGCGACGTAGCTCCATTGTGTATGCACCAACATAATATCATCATCATAATATTTAGTAGATAAACGCAAGTTAGTTAAATCAAAAAATGCAATAAAGTCTGCATTCTTATAAATATGCTTTGACTTGTTAAATTTTCTTATGATTATCTTATAACTGTTAGCTTTATGTTGTTTTTTCGCATCGATGACAATTAAAAGGTAAATATGTATTTGACATATATTTTTGTTGATGTTAGCTTTGATTTTCACCGTATTTTTATGTAGTTCTGTTAAAGTACTTGTTTTCAGTGCATCTCTATAATTAATTTCATCTTTATTATCGATTTCCAATAGTCTTGATATTAAGGTTGACATTTTCGAAAACTAGTTGGCCATGTCTACTGAATTGCTGTGAACTTCTCTGGTGGGACATTCAATAGAAGTAAAGTGAGCAGATCTGCATCAGTTTTTATGACCATTTTCGTTAGATATGAAGTATCAAATTCGATTAGAAAGTCGGAAATTTGATGATTTTCAGTCATTCTCGTTGTTAAAAATTTACGGTAGCACTTTCATATGTATTGTTACGGAAATTCCAAATCCAGTTCATTTCAGCTAATTAATTTTCCCACAAAATAAATTCCCTAGACAGCGAAAAACCAAGGGCACATTCGCAGCGCATCATGCAGCTGCCGGCCGACGAAAAAATTAGCGGAAAAGCAGGTTAATCAGTTTACCGCAATGCGGTTTGGATTATGCAATGCGCTTACCACATTTGAGCGCCTAATGGATTGCGTACTAAAAGGGCTGCCCTGCTTCCAATGCCTGGTGTATTTGGATGACATTATTAACATGGGTAAAGATTTCAAGGAACGCCTAAAAAATCTGCCAGATGTTTTTCACAGATTACGGGCAGCAGGTTTAAAATTAAATATCGAAAAATGTATGTTATTTGGAAAAGAAGTGGCATATCTTTGGCACAAGGTCTCAACGACTGGGGTTCACACGGATGAAGACAAAATCAGAGCAGTGAAAGCACTGCCACGACCAAACAATTTCCATGAAGCTCATAGTTTCCTGGGACTTTGTACATACTACGGCAGATTCGTGTCCAGGTTTGCTACGGTTGCCAATGGGCTGCATGATCTTACAAAAAAAATCGATCCTTCATATGGGGGAAGTCTCAATAGCATGCGTTCACGCAGTTGAAAGAGCTGTTATGCGCGGCATCCATTTTAGCTTATCCCGTAGCAGGAGAAAAATTTATACTGGATACCGATGCAAGCGTATAGCACACTGGTGCTCTCCCAGCAAATTGATGGTAATGAAAATGTAATAGCAAAGCCAATCGTAAGCGCCTATGCAAATCCCAGAGGAATTATTGTGTTATGCGACGAGAACTAATGGCAATAACGCAGTCTGTCAAGCACTTCCACAAATATATTCATGGGCATCAATTCCACCTAAGGACAGATCATGCTGCTCTGCGATGGTTGCTCAATTTCAAAGAACCAGATGCAATGCGGATGCTATGTCCAGACGTCCATGCGACCCGCACTGTAAACACTGCGTAAAGAGACTAAAGGAGATGTCCGCCGGACTATTGTGAAGCCCAACGGAAACTTTTCGAAACAAGACATGCGCACCGCTCAAGACGAAGATTTAAACGCAATATAAGAGGCCATCGAAAAGGAGGCGCGTCCCACTTGGGAAGAGACTATAAGAGAAAGTCCGATTACGAAGGCGTATTGGGCTCAGTGGCAAAGCCGCATCGTTGAAGATGGATGCTTGTAGCGCATATGGCATAGTGAGGATGCTCCGTGCACTAAGAAATTACTGGTAGTCCCAAAAGCGAGAACTCGGGAAATTATAAGGGAATACCACAATGGACCAAGCGAATCACAAAAACCTTGGAAAAGATCAAGGAAAATCTCTAATGGGTAGACATCAAGAGTTCCGTAGCTCCGATCAGTGTAGCAAATTGAAAGGCCCAAAAAGTAAGCCACGAGGGCGCTTGCAGCAGTATAACGTGGGTGCACCTTTCGAAAGGATCGCAATGGATATTGCCTTACCATTTCCAGCCAGCAATGCAGGAAATAAATATATACTGGTATTCATTGATTACTTCAGTAAATAGTCAGAATTATACCCCATAGCTCACAAAACGCAAAGAAAACATCGAGAGTATTTGTCAATAATTGGGCTACGCGGTTTGGAGCCCCCATCGAACTGCATTTAGACCAAGGTAGAAACTTCGAATCTTCGATCTTTCAAGAGAACGACTCCGTTGCATTCTCAGTCCGACGAAATGGTCGAAAGGTTTAATCGAACGCTTCAAGCACATCTGCGAAAAGTGATCGACGACAATCAGCAGAACTGGGATGAACACATAACCAATTTTTTAATGGCATACAGGTCAGCAATGCATAACACCACTTCTCTACCCCCGGCGAAGATTTTTTTGGGGTCTAACCCGAGTTTACCTGCAGACTTGAAATTCAGGACGCCCCCTAATGTCCAAAGGACCGAAACCGAATATATTGCCAGGTTGAGGGTGATATTGGATAACAAGCACCGGCAGGTTCGAAATAGAACGCAAATCGTAAGCGACAGGATGAAACCAAGCTATGATCTGAGGGCTAAAGTCCAAGGATTTAAGGAAGGGGATTTAGTGTTATTGTACGATCCTTTACGCAAACAAGGTACGAAAACATCCCGGAGGCAGACCTAAATTCAAAGTAGTACACCTGGACCGACTGACCGCCTATCGAAACGAACTTGTTTGGGACGAACAAGATTAAGTGGAGGGTAGTGTTACGGAAATCCCAAATCCAGTTCATTTCGGCTAATCATTTCTTCCACAAAATAAACTCCCTAGACAGGGAAAAACCAAATGCACATTCGCGGCGCGTCCTGCAGTTACCGGCCGCCCAAAAAGATTAGTGGAAAAGCAGACAGGGAAAACCCAAATGCACATTCGCGGCACGTCATGGATTAACGGATTAAACGGCTCAAAAATGAAGCCATGAACTCAGATAATAGTTATACGCTTATAAACATGTATATAAATAGAATATTTGCGGAAGGCAGAGTAGTAGAAAAAGAAAACTATTTTTCAATTTCGAACAATAACTTTACTTCCTTTTCCAATCTCTTTCTTTTTGTCGTTCCTCTTCTTCTCCTCTTTTGATTTTGTTTTCTACAGGCATGCCGAAATCTCATGCCTACTAATTACCTTGTTCGTCGTCGTTTTTTCTGTCATTGAAATCAACCCAACATTCCAGAGGACTGAATTTTCAATTAAATGTTACAGTATCTATGTCGAGAGAAGTGTAGGGTGGGAATGTGTATGAGTTCAAATACATAAATATTTAGTGTACATATTGTAAAGAAAGTCTCAGTGGTGGAAAGTCAAGCCAGATATTCCTAATAAATCCTGTTTATCATTGACCACGACTGTATTTATAGAACTTTGTAATCACCTATACTACTCGGCTTCAGTACGCCAAATTTTCTTTCCTCTGTATATTGCCAAAGTAAATTTGGCTAGAGGAATGCTTTTCTATCGAATTAAACTCGTCTTGATTTAGAATCTTGTTTTCTTTATTTAATTTTCCGTACTTATACTTATTCTCTAGCTTAGCATTTATCTTATGTGTCTAAGAATGCTGTAGTTAGCGAAATTGGCCAATGGGGGCGCTTAGCTTCGAATTGCATTTTCTTTTACAACATGCAACTCGAAGCGTTTTCAAGTGTGTCATACTTTGTTATTTTATTTTGTTGAAGAAATTGTTCTTACAATTATAATTTATGAGAAATTTCATGTGAACGTATATCAGCAATAATATACAGTCACCCTTAACGTTTAGAGTAGAAAAGTGTTTATGTATATTACGAAGCATAAACAATTTTCTAAAGTACAAAAGTGTGAGACAGTCTCATTACAGCCAAACTAATTATATTTTATATATTTATGATTATAACTATTATTTTGTATATATCTCTTAATATTAGGGTGTATAGTTACGGTTCTTTAATTGGTAGTTTCGTATTTACATTGGTCTTTATAGTTTATGTGTATAATTCTTATGTTATGTAACTGTATTTGTTATACTTCTTAGCTAAATTTTTGTGTATGGTTTTAGTTTTTATACAATGCTGTTTTGTGATTTTATGTATGCCTTTGTTCTTGTTTTGTAAATTATTTTTTTATTTATATGTTTATGTGTTTAATCTTCGTATTTTTGTTTTTGCTGTTGCTCATTTGTATAACTATCTTCTCTTATTTAATATTCAAATATATTTATCTTGCTAATATTTCTCATATCTTCTTTATTTTAATATTTCTTATTTATTCTTCCCATATTGTTTAATAATCTTTATGTATTCTTTATCTTCATTTTAATATTATTCATATTCTTTCTATATTGTTTCATTTATTTTCTTACTTTTATGTATTCTTGGGAGTTAATTAGATCAATTTTTTCGATGACATACCGCAGTCGTCTGGGTATTCACCGTCTTTTTAAACTCCTTGGAATTTACGTTTAAACGTTAGAGGAATGTGAGTACGAGGTTTAGTAAATACTGCTGGGTACAGGATTTGTGTTTGAGTTAATTTCCGGTCTGTACGGTGCAACTTGTGTAGCAGCGGCTTCACCGTGATGAAATCCATATTATGAGAAAGAGGATCATAGAGGTTAGATTTTAATTGGTTGGGAGAGTTATTTATTGGTATGGTAATTGTTTACTTTTTTTTTTTTTGTAATTGGAGATGGAATTTTGCTGCTAATTGAAATAACTTTTATAACTATAATAATGATTTTTTTTCATTAATTTAATATATCTAGATATGTGTTTATATGTATGTATGTATGTGTAATTATGGGTATGTTGAGCATTTTTTTGCCTCATTGGCACGGAATCGTTGTCTGTGTATTCGCTCTTTGATTACGTCTTGGTAATCGATAGCTCCAACGTCGTCGCCGAAAAATAGTGGATGGGTGTGTTCGAAGCCGAAGGGGGTGAAAGATGTTCCTTGTTCTGGTTCGGGTGTTGCAATGTTGTCTTCGGGAGGGATCATTGTTGGGTGGGCTTAAAGGAGGTGTATGCCCGAAAAATTAGCTCGCGGTCGCCTGTCAATATTTTTTGGTTGGCTCAAATATAGACTGGGTTTAGCAGGTGTGTAAAGGTGTTGGCAGATTCGAAAGTAGCGGCACGATCGTGATTCTGTTTTGTGTAATCAAAAAAAAATTGGCTTACTGGGAAGTTGAAAGACAGTGGCAGGTTACAGCGTAGTTTGCACGATCGTGATGGGCAGCATCGCCGTGTAAAAAAAATCGTAAAAATTATGTCTGTAATGTCCTCTAGATCTATCCAACTATCCGGACTTGATTAATTTTAGCGGGAGTGTCACTTAAAGAGGACCGCAGAGTGTAGAGAGGATAGCACGTGCCATTGCTGAGCTAGCTAGTTGGGGAGATATGGGGGTTTTAAATTTTTATCTCACGAACACTCCACAGACGGTTACACCTAAGAGAAACACACATACTTTACCTTTAAGGAGGAATAAATGGACGAATGAAATCTACTCACCCAACGGGCAGATCATAAGCCCTGGGCCAATTCTTCGTGATACCCTACCTTTTATCTTCATCGGCCCATAATTTGCGATGGGAGATCTCAAAGTTAGGTCCGATGACCCCAAAGCTTCTTTCCTCAAAAAAAAACGAATGTATTTTTATATTTTTACGTTAACATTAAGAATTATAGAAATTTATTGAAATATATAAAAATAAAATTCTGATTTCAATACATTCTTCACAAAAAAAAAAAGAAAATAAGTTAAATAGAAGGCCTACTGAACGCTCAAAAATGCAATTCTAATAATGTAAAAAATAATAAAAATTTGTATATGTAGATATATATAACAAAAAAAAAAAGCTTAAACTCATAATTGTCCGTACTTGACGAAACACGGTTGACGCTCCTGCAATTAATGGCGCTGTTTTTCTATTTGCGAATCACTTACAGGAGCCACACCAATATCGCCGATGATTATGTATTTGAAAGATATAGTTGTGTTGTAATTGTATGATTGGTTTAATTATGAACGTGGATAATATGCACCTTATCTACAGCTGCTGATTCTTCTCTTGTGTTTTTCGATATACATTTTTTGCTTCATAATAAATTAACAATTTCACAAAAAAATCAGTCGCAAATTTTTATTCATTGTAGATAGCAGTTTTATCCGCTATGTTTGTAATTAAATTACACAGATTTTCAATAGAAAAAAAAAACAAAAAAATGTGTGCTCAATTATAACTCATCACTCTTGTTTATTTATTCACCACTTTAAACTGCACAAACATTCAGGAAAATTCCGAAATTTTTCTTATCTAACATTTTGCTTTTTCAGCGTCGCCCGACATTTTTGATGAAGAATTTTCATTTAAGGTTTCAATACACTTATTCAGTCATAACAAATGTGGAAGGGTTGTTGGTAACACAAGTGTATATATAATGAAAGTCACACTATTATTTAAATTCATTTTCTACAAATGCATTTTACTTTTTTAAATGCACTTTTTCTAATTGCCTTTTGCTATTGTCAAAGTGTGTCCCTCCTTTTTCGATCACATGGCCAACCTCCATATTCCGAAGTTTCTTGCAAGTCTCCCTTTTCACTTATTCTCCACTAAATGTCATTAATTTCTCAACGAGTGAGATTAACAATTTCGCCTACTACAGGATTGGATCTGTAACAAATATTACAAAACACAACTACATGTTACAAACTACAAATATATATGTATGTCGTATAAAGGTAATGTGCGGGTAAATATGCAGATATATTTGCATAATACAGTGGGAATTATGTATGATTTCAAGCATACAGACACTAGTGTATCTGCAGCGCAAATATACGAATATACAATACAGTGTGAGCATACGTATAGTCCAACACACAGTTCTAATATATTGTTACGAAAATCCCAAATCCACTTAATGCTGACTAATTGATTTTTCCCAAGTAATAAATTCCCTAGTACATATTCACGGCGCGTCATGCAGCTGCCGGCCAACGAAAAAGATTAGCAGAAAAACAGACCGGGAAAAACCCAGGTGCACATGCGCGGCGCGTCATACAGCTGCCGCCCGAGGAAAGCGATTAGCAGAAAGGCAAGTTAACGGATTAAAAATGAAGCCATGAAGTTAGGTAATAGTAACACGCTTGTAAAAATTATATAAGTAGACTGTTTCCGGAAGACAGAGTTAGTCGTACGAGAACATTTGAGTCGGAAAAGCCTACTAAAGTTGAGAAGTCAAGAGTATTGCCAAAGTAAAATGTAAATAATAGCCTTGAAGAATCGATTGTAAATAAAGAAACTTGGAGTTAAAAGAGTTCTGAAGTGCATTTCTCTTGAAAATAATATTAACGATCTAGTGATACGGACCGTATCGAGAAAAACGGAAATTTGTAACAACATATTTATGTAAAATATATATAAGTGTAAATATATATATATATATATATATATATATATATATATAAAGTGAAGAATACGCATGAGCTTAGTATGGAATATGTTACATGTTCATTAGTGTTGGTACTACATTCCTGAAGATTATACACGGCGTAGCAGATAAGAAATGGTGTTGCTCTGAAGACAAGTAGGCGCTTGTAAGAGAGCAGTCAGAAAGCTATCGCTTTCTTACAATATTACACTTACATTTGTTGAACAAGTTGTGTTGCTTTTTAAGGACGTCGCGCGGTGCCGTTCATTTTGTGTCCGCAATTATTTAATGTAGTCTATACCGTGTTTAATCTGGTAAAAAAAGTCATGGAATTGAATTTCTCTAGCCATATCATTGGGAGACAACCAGTAGATGGGAGAGTCGCACTTGCGATCCAGAAGGCACACAGTACACTAAAACGCAACTAGCGATAACATTATGATAATAACATAAAAACGCATGAAAGAAAACAAATGTTTGTGTATTGAATAGCACAATACGATGGTGATATTAAGATTATTTTCACAGCAGTGGTTGAAATTTTGCATAGTTACGATTTTATTAATGGCAAGGGTATTGGAATTTTTTGTTGCTGCTACCAGTATGTGAAGCATTTGGTTATTACTAGAGTTTGTGTTGATGCTGCTATTGAAGGTGCTAACGTTTTATTTCTTTGTTGTTGCTATCTCAACAAATATTTTTCCGTTAAAGTTGTTATCACTCTTACAACGGATTGTTAGTATTGTTTTCTATTTCTTTGCTTATTTTTGTTGCAAGTACTGTTATAATTTGCTACTTTCACCGTTTGAGATGAGTAAATTATCTCGTTGCTATCGCGTTCTCTGATCTCTTTTGTTGTAATTATTATTTCTGATACCGTTGTGTACGTCTTGTGTGAATTAAAAATCATCCCCCAATTTCATGCATATCCTCTGATGTGCTTTAACGGTACTAAGGTAAGTTCACCGAACTTTTTGATAAGCCAAGTTTAGTTAAAGCATCTGTTGAAATCTGGAAAAATTGGTAGTGTCAAGCCCAATGACAGTGGAAGAAGGCAGCTCCAATTTTTTCCCATACCTACTTTTGTGTTCTACGTGACGTTCGGTTTGTTTTTCTTACGTGGGCGTCTGATACGATATGAGATGTTGCGGAATGTTACTGTGTCAACGAACGTGATATGAGATGTTGCGGAATGTTACTGTGTCAACGAACGTGGCCAACTTATTTGGCACTTCGTTCCTTTCCATATCCATCGTCTCTGCTACTGAGTTAAAGCTGATAACTTAAAGTGACAATGCAATCAAAATTATAAACTGAAAGTTACTAAAATGGAGCTTCAAAAGTCAAAATATCAAAGGCTGAAGTTATAAAATATAAACTCATTGTTAAAAAACGAACGTTTCTCAGATCACAAAAGTTAAAGTCAAGGTCTCGAAGTTATAAAAATCAAGGAAACAGAGAAACCTCAAAGTCAACGCTATAAAAGTCAACTCAAAATTGCAATGCCAGATCAAAGTTGAAGCTAAAAAATGAGTATTAAGTATATAAGCCAGTGTATTCCAATTGTATAAGCCAAGTACTTTTGAATAAATTTAAAAAACACATGAATCAGGTTTGTGCTGCCGTATTTTTCATTGCGTACCTGTCGAATCCGTCTCACAAATACAAATTTTTTTAGGGGGAAAATTGGGTCATTTTAGTGAGTGAGTTCGCAATTACAAGAATTGAATAACCACAAGGGGCGTCCAAACAAGACCTCCAATTAAGCAGATATACAGTTTTATGTTAATGAAGTAAATGGTATACAGTGCTGTCTTCCCCC
>CCAG010022213.1:0-222297 GCA_001077435.1 Glossina morsitans morsitans
TCTTGCACGCAGGTTAGTATTGCAAATGGGCCAAAGCACCACGTAAACGGAGAACACCTCTGTTTTCTAAAGGAAATTAAAAATTGGTTTTTTTTTCATTACTCTTAAACTGCAGCAAATAAATGTACAAAAATTTCAACGCATTTTCTATGGACAATGCTGTAGCATCTGTGTACAGAAGTGGAAAAATTGACCACGCCTACCTTATACTATAGTGTATCAAAATTTAAGTCGTTCATCAATACCTTTGTAACACGCAGAAGCAAGCTTCAAAAACTCCATAAAGTATACAAATTTTCGGCCAGTTACAACCTTTGAATGCACCTAAACATATCCGCCTGTTCGTTTGTCCATCTGTCTGTTTGCGTAACTTTGTAGTATTTGTGGGACACATTTTTCCATTAGCGAATTTAAAGATATTGCCCAAAAATTTGCAAACGAGTTTGGAATTGAGCTAAACTTTTCAAAGGACACGCCTACAACGTCCGTATGCCTTTACGCTAAAATTTAAATAGAAGAAATGAACTGCGTCCCTCCATATTATAAGGCATGAGAATTTTTTTCTTTTACATCATTTGTCTTTTTTTGGGGTAAACGATGATGGGTATAAAAGATTCGGTCGTGACCGAATTTAATTATTTTACTTTTTTGACTTGAAAATGGTATTTATTGAGAAAAATTGGTACAATATATATTAATCAAAATATTTTCCATCATTTTCTACAATTTTTTCTTCAATTTCTACGATTTTGGCCCATCTTTTTGACAACATGGCGATGCCGTGTCGACGAACGACATCGGTTTGGCAACGATCTGATCATTGACCCATTTTCGCCCTTCTTCAGCACATCGAAACCACGTGGCAGCCAAGCCGTACTGCATCGATCTGAATAAGTGGTAATCAGAAAGCGCTATGTTTGGTGAGTACGCGATGTGAAGCAGAACTTAGTGATCGAGCTACAACCGTGTATCCATGACAAGTGTTACAATGTGTGACTCAGCGTTGGCACACGTTTGAGCTAGATCCACGCCGTTCTTTGTCATTGACATGAAAACCACCACTATTAAATCGTCGAAACAAAAACCGTCGATTCGGATATGATGGAGCAGGATCCCAATAAGCTTTTTTCGCTTATTTAACATATGATTTTAGACCTATTCTTGTTGCACAAAAAGTAACGTTTCCTTAACTTCTAGTTTAACACTTTATTGTAAGTTAATATTAAAATATCACGTTAAGATTGAATAAATAGTGAGGCGTACAAGCCGACGACCGGTATTAAAAGCGATAGTTAGGGAATATTATGAACTTCTCTACAAATGCGCTTCGGCAGAAGACTTCTTCATATCTAACCACGAAAGTAATGAATGGCATAAATGCAATTTTGAGCATTTCATGATTAGCGTCTATATTGTAACATAAGTTACGACGCAACGTAATATTAATAGATCGCCATGTGGTAGATTTGATTTTGTGGTGTTATAAAATTATATGTCAGGTAATAATGTTTTTTGTTTAATATTTTGTTCCCTGATTGCTCGGCTTCAATCCACCAAGACAATCTGCTTCTTTTGATGGCAATGCAAAGTCGACTAGAAGCAATCCCTATCTAAATGGTTTTTAGGCGAATGCCTTTTAGTTCTTATAGCGAATGAAACGCTAGGTGAATTGTTTTTATAACAATTGAATTTATTTGTTTTCGATACGGCTATTTATACTAATTTTTCCAGGTGACTTAATGCTAGTGTAAGCAAAGTAATAAATGTTTTAATTGGGGCGCCTGGCTTCGTATTGCACTTCGTAATGCAACACTCAGCCAGTTGAAGTGTGACATAACTTTCGTTTTTCTTTTTGCAAAAAGAATTATCCTGAATTTTCATAATTCTGTCACACTTCAAAGTAAATGCATAATGACGACATGCGATCACATTACAGTATACACTGAATAACTCAGTAATAATAAATGTAAAACTGTTAATTTATGTAGAGAAAGGTGAAAATCGAATTTAACAGTCAGTCCTTTCAAGCTCATTTTTACTCGCTATTTTATTCCTCCCCCTTGAAGCTGACACTTACATTTGCCATTATCTGTCTCTTCGTGTTTAAATATATCAATGTTTTCATTAGCATGGAGTATGATAAAGAAAACCAGTTGCATTAACGAGTGTAGATAGGCATGCTAGCTACGCGAGGCACCGAAGAGCAGGACAACAACAGAAGTAGGAAAGACGTACATAAATAATAGCACCTTCCGCACCAGGGAAACCCGTCCGGAGTAAAATTTTCATAGAGATAGATTAGTTAACTTGTTGTTTCTATTTTCTACGACTGCCCATCCAGTGAAGAACTTCTGGCAGCAGTGAGTTAACTATTGATTAACACCCAGCGTATAGTTATATAATGAGAAATGTATTATCGATGCATCTTATAGTTAGTTTTGTTTATGATAATGCAAAGCGCAGGTTGTACTTTCGGATCTTAGCTAAAACTTTGCTTTAATATCTTTGCCATAATCTAGGATCCCGGACACATTTTCATTTACCGTTGTTAGGAAAGCTGGTTAAGAATCTTTGTGGTTGTAATGATAATAAAGCACTGAAAGTATATTTTACCTTTCAAGATACATACCCTAATACAGTTAGTAGAAAGTTGCTTAATAGCTTAAAATTTCAAAGATTACTTTTAATAGCAAAGGTGTAGAGAGAAAACTCAATAAATTAAGGACACACATAGACACTGTCACCGACAATGGTCTGCAATAGACCAAAAACCTAATTCAAGACTATCTGCAGGATATGTAAATGCAGTATCGGGCGGAGAAAATCGCACTGTCAAGAATACGCAATATTTTAAGAAAGAGCATACCACATGAGGTATATATCTACCAGCAATTATACTCGTTATGAACATCGGCCTGTCATATTTCGCAGGTCATGTTCCAAATTATATCGTACGTGGGGGTTGTCACAGATACCCTCTGACCAGATGGCGCCTAGCATGGGAGCTAATAACACTACAGGAATAAAAACCATTGAAGAACTATTTCAAACCATACGTCGCAATGTCGAACAATCTCCTCCGAATCAACATAGGTACTCCAACGTTCCCTGCCGCACGTGGAAGCCACAAATTGGGTATTTAGTACTACTTCGTCATTTATCAATTGTCTCAAGCCGCGACCAACATGCTGCTAAGCTAACATTGGGGAGCTAACGGCCTTTCCAGAGACCGTACGTTGTGACTAGTTTTGAATCTCCAAGCAATACATAAGTACAAAGTACGGCAACTGGTGTTTTACGACGTGTTTACATAGAAGACGCTAAGCCTTATGCCCGAGGGAGAGCGCCAACCCATTGCTCGGATATGACTTCAGCCTATTCATAACCCACCTCACCATTTGGAATGAGGTGCTGATCTGTAATGATGCATTTCCTTGCTTCCTCATCGCCATATTGATTCCTTTACTTCCACAAGGTATCAAAATGAAATATGTGGAACCGTAAAGGGTGCGAATCAGCCATGAAGAGATGGCGCAAAATCAAGGCACATCTTTTCTTTGGCTATCATCAGAAAACGTTTTTGATTACGTTTTCAATCAAATATCTGATGTAGTTCTTTTAAATACCATTGGTACCCAAACAGTGTTACTTACCGTTCAACTAGTAAAATAACGGCTTGTAAAGAGTTCATCTATAAATTCATTCATTACTCGTGATCAGCGCAACAAACGATACGGTGGCGCAGAGTCTCTTATCAACTTACGATTTGCATTATAATCGAGCAGATTGTCTACGGATGAATGATATACAGATTGGTTACAGAAGAGGTGTCCAATTCTTGATCGAAGAGTTAGGTAAGAATCGTAGTAAAAAACCGCAGCCTAAAACTAATCCTTAATGTATAAATAAGTATATACACACATATATGTGTATATATTTATATATATAGATATTTGTATATATATATATACATATTTGTAGTACTTAGCCACCAATTCCCTTAATTAATAGTATATAACTGATATATGAAAGTAAAAAACAAAAAAGCCAAAGCTGTTACCATAAGCGAAAATATAGTAATGTCGTAGTTAAAAAACACTGCACTAACAGTACCTTAATTAATTTTGCTGCCGTTAATATATTTTCTGCCGTTATTTTAATCAATCAAGTCAACCAATCATTCAATTTAGAAAAGCACGGGTAAGCTCATCAGTAAATTTAAATAAATGTAGTTATGTAAACATTTATAATTAGGATTCTAATTCGTACAGCTTAATTTGATACAGCAATTGATTACTTAGAAAACATATCGTCATTTTGCTATTTACGCATTAAAATGTTACGAAACAAAAATGGAAAAAATCGGCCATGCCTATAGAAAGTTACAAGTGTTTAAATTTTATGTCTTTTACCTTTTTAATGTTTTATGGTTATCTATCACAACGCAAACAAGACAGAATTTTTAGAAATATTTTGTACATTTCTCAAATGAAGATGTATTATCTGCCTAAAAATGGATTAATCCTAAAATAAATAAAGTAGACACTGCGATTAATCTTTTCTTAATAATACCAACGACATGGCTATCAAACAAAAGAACTTGGAGAGAAGAATGCAAAAGGCATGGTGGTGGGTATGTGAAATTCGGCCCCAGCCGAATATAACTTTTTTACTTGTTTTTGATTTCATATTGAATTACTATTTGGTCTACATTAATAATTAGCTATCCCTCCCATATTGTTATAACAAATCGAATAATAGTACCAAACACTCTCTAACTATCTCTGTGAGCTACGATGAAGGTCACTTAAATACTTTAAAACATGTCCAACTATGATATTGAAAGCATACGTGTAATTGCCATCTTGAGCTTTGTATCTGCATCACGTTGCTTTGCTTGAACTCATTATTTTCATTGTATCTTTAGCAGAATCGTCACAAGCTTTAATGCTTATATTACTACATTTTGCTCTTATATTTTTTTCTTATTGACGTGCTAAAACTAAACACTCTTTTGTGTATAAATTTTACTTTTTATATTTTGGCTTCCATTTTAGGATTGTATTTAATTCCATTTTCTTTCTAACATAACTTTCTCTATTTCTCCATATTCTCCATACTTTCTCCAATTTCTTTCTAACATAACTACATTTGGTTTCCTTTCTGAAGTACTTTACTTGTGCTTAAATTTAAGATAGTTTTATTTTTTTTTAAAAAATGCAGCTTTTACGATTATAACTTTTACAAAAATTTGCTTTTACAAGAGCGAATAAAATTACTGGCTTACTATTTTGTTGTGCATGTAGCTGCAATTAAGTTAATTCGGGCATGAATTCTGCGAATGATTATTTTTGTGCTCGCATGAGAGAGTTGATATAGTTATTAATAAATCACAATAACGATATGTTCTCGGGAGTTAGTGCTTGAAACTTTATTTTATTAGTGAATACATCAGCATAATTGTTTCGCATGGAAGCTGTGCATGATTATTCGAAAAACTGTCTCATGATTTTTCTAAAATAAGCGTAGTATTTTGAAAAGAGATCCCTAATAAAGAAATGCTTTCCCACATCTTTAAAACTACGTTAAGGGTGATGTTCATACTACACACACGGATTCAGAGACTAATATTTTCATTTCGTACTCAGCAGAGGAGGTTTTTAGCTTATATACGAATGTTTCGTCTGCCGATTGAAGTAATTGTTATAACCTGAAACTTTGTGAATACTAAAATTAAAAAATCTCGACAGTAGATTAATGTGTAAATAACAAAATTTTACTTGAAAAAAAAAATCGAAGACCTTGGAAAGAAGGAACTCTCTCTCATTCTTAAAATAATTTAAGTATAATAATAATTTTAAGGAACTTAAGAATGAATAATGGCGTTTATGGCGTTAAAATTTTATAATTGTGAAGTGCGCAATATATAGATGTTAACAACAGGATGTTAACCACACGATTGATATATTAAGTAAAGGTATCTTCGCCCTATATTGCATTCAAATGGCCTACATAACCGAACGCTTGATAATAGCATATTGGGCAAAATAAGTAAAGGGTATCCAAGATCCGCGCAAGTGTTAACGTTGATAAAAATAAATTTAATTGTGTCTCGTGCTATATGACATTTGTCCGTCTTATTCAAACCAATTCTTATCCACATCCGTAGCCCCTTTAACTGCTATAGCCTGACCAGCCGTATGCTCGAAGAAGAATGGTTCGCTGATACGTAGTACAGGAAGGCTGCACCCAGCAGTTACACATTGTGCATGCGTGTCTTGACAATCGCTCGTGCATTTTCGGGATCCTAAATGCGATAATTTTGTCGGCTGACCAAACCAACAAGATGGAAATGGTCCTCGCTGCTGAATGTGAGATATTGAGAATTGAAGCTACTAATCCTCCATTATTTTTAGAACATTTGTTCCACTTTTATTAATCCTAAACTGCCACTCTCACGCTGTTTCTTTACCGCTCAAATGATACAAAATTCAAACTTCACGACTACTGCGACCTCCCGTACCTCTTGTCTCCTTGTCTATTTCAGCGCTGCTTTTTTGCGTCTAAGTATTCGACTGGCCCTTGTGGTATAACAAGCATTAAATTTATTTAAGAAGAAAATTCAACATAATACTGATAAGAGCATTCATGAAGCTTCATTATTGTTAATAGCAAATTTATAATTTACAGAATCTGAACCAAATTTGAGATTTCGCTTTCCTTTCCATAATTTTGGTTTATAGATGGTTATTTTCATATCGAAATTTTTTTATATTTTATTTCATTATCGTATAAATGTGCAAGTATTATTGCTTCATTTATCAAAGAGTATGTAATAATTTCATCTTGATATATATGTACGCTAAATGATAAATTAAGGTGAATAAAATTTTCTAGTTTATTATTATTGTAAGGGAAACTATTCCCATATTTAATGTTTTTAATTTTATACGTACAGAAGGTTAGAAAATATTAATAGAATTCCCTACAGTTTTTATAAGGTGGAAGTTTTTTAAAAAGAGTCCTTATTTTATAATATCACTTAGAAAAGTAAAAAATTGGTGGTGATTATGAAGATGACAAAACCCAGATAACCCGACGAACTCTGATGAAACAACTGTCGATAAGTCCGATGAAATTTTTTAAAATTAGGCCCATTTCATCTTATGAAATCGTTGCGGAAATAAGACCTAAGCAAAATCCAGCTAAAACTCTTTACGCAAGGCTGGGAGTAAAGAGTAACTTTATATTTGGATAGCTCATGAATTAAAACAAAAAATGTAATGAACAATTTTCCAAAAATTGATTGCGCGCGATAAAAGACACACGGCAACGGTGCGCGAAAAGAATGAGAATAAAGCTGAACCTAAGGGTGGCAAAACCCTGATTCTTGGCATGCAACGTGGTTCTTTATGTTTAGTTGGATCGGAGTGTAATCGGGGATGGCAAGATATTAGAATTTGATGAGTCAGATGAGTTTTTGTATTCTTTGCTGTCAATGCCTAAAGCGATTAAATTGTACAACTGAAGAAGATCATCCGAAATGGATCAACACGCGGGGCCACATCACGACAATGCCGGATGCCCATATTTTTAGTGGCTTATTAAACTTGGATTCATTATTTTATGTTATGAGTTTTCTAAACTGTTTTCAGTAAGCTGTAGTATGCTTGAGAATTGAGGGTGTAATTTGAGCTGATAACTTTGTGAGTATTATATATCTTTTTTATTTTTACCTTTATGACTTTCAACATATGTCTTGATTTTCATGTCTTGCACCATCACAAACTGCAATTTTACATAAGCGCTCTGTGTTCTCTTATTGAAGAGGACTGCTTGGCTCTGCCAAACAGTCATATGAGCGATTGAATAAATGTAGTAAAACGGTATGGTAAAGTTCATTTTATTCAACCGTCATTATGCGTATCTAAACTTATGTAGTTCCTCCAAAGTTTTATTGCTGTGGAGTTTTTCACTTTACAAAATTTGAAATATAATAATAAAATTTTAAAGCAGTGCCTTAATTAATTTTTGTGTATGAAGTCTAACGATAAACTAATTTGATTGCAAGTCTGCATATTTTTCAAGGCGATGGATGTCCACGATGTCCTAGATGGAGAACCGAAAATCCATGTCTGAATTTATTTTAAATTAAGATTGAAACTGTGCGCTATTGAAAATGAACTTACAACTGGGATTCTTCTATATATTTATCTTAAACGATAAGAAGTTCAGCATAAGCATATATTCAACGTCCTTACTTTTCGCTGCTCAAATCGTATTACAAGCGTTAAAAATTAATTTAATAAAATAAAATTGATGTACCAGATGAGTAGTATATTATAAAAAAAAAAAAGTCACCCCTGGAATTATAAGAACGTGAATACAATACCACACGCTGCTGTATATTGTAGAAGGGAATGGCGTGTGGTATTAGAGATATAAACCCATCGACTATTATTTTCTATTGCACTAGTATTGTACAGAGATACTGCTAAGATGTATACTAGGTGCCTTAAAAAGTTTTTACCTTCTTTAGACCGTTAAAAACAAACAATTTTAATTAAGCCCAATAATATATTTCGAAAATATTTTCGCTCATCTTAATAGTATAAAATAGTATAGAGAGCTGAAAAAAGAAACACACACATGTAATTAGCTTAATTTTTTACAGTAGACAAAAATTTGATAGGTTATTTAAGTAACAAATAGCAAGTTTTTTTCACTGTACAACATTGTTGGTTAATCAGTATCCGAAGTTGCGACATATGTAATAGAAATCAAAAATTACTTTTTTGGTTATCTGACAATTGCATAATGCCTATGTGGACTCTTACTACTAAGGGATAGCAAATTGCACAGTCGTCATTATTGTTGAAAAGAAAACAATCGGCCAGTCAATCATTTGGATAGTCGATTTGTTGCTGATTCGTTTAATGATAAATTAATGCTAATGTGTGTGAATATGATGAGAAAAAAGATTCAATTAAATGTAATGAGATGATTAAATAAATTTGTCTTAAACATGCGTTGTCAGTCACCTAGTTTGAGTCAGTTGCAAATATTCTGCTCATCAGTAGAGATCGGATTTTCCTTCTAACTACTTTACTTACAATAGTTGTACAATTCTTGGAAGTAACAATTCAGAATGACGATAGCAATCCAATGAACTCACATTTTTACTCGGAAAAACGTAAAAAGAAAAATGTTTAAAAAGTTAGGAAAAAACCGAGAGTGTTGAGTTAGAATTTTAAAAATTTACGTTGCTTCTAATAAGCCTTAGCCTAATCTTCCAACTCCATTTAACTGATTTCTGTGAGGCAAGCACACCGTAAAATCTAAAAAAATTACAGAAGACACGTAATATAAAGTGATATGTCTAGCAGTATTTCCGTGACGGAGGATGTTAGTAATAGGGAAGGAGATGATGGTGGCTTGCCAAGCAGCGGTTATGTTGCCCGAGCAAATACCAGCAACAATAGTCGGCAACAGAATTTGGAAATAGAAACTTTATTAACCAGAGAGAGAACTCCGCTCTCGGTTATTATTACAAGTAAAACAGCAACAATGGCGACACCCTCTAAGGTAAAACTAATTTAAAATATGAACAAGGAAACATTTTTAACTTTGTAACTTACTTATGTACATTTTGAAGATATTGAGAGTTGTATACACGTTTTTGCGTACTTAGCAAGATCTTTTGAGTCAATGTAATTGTATCTCTCTATCTGAAACTATAAATGGCGTATAAATAAATTATTTCCACCTCAAGTAAAATTTGGGGTTCTCATGTAAAAAAGGAAAAATTGCATGAAATCATTTTTACTCTTAAATTTAATTGGACGTATTTTTAATGTGTTAATGTTGAGTTTTTTGTATGGGAGGTAAGTGACATTATGAAAGTCTATTTTCAATACAGAAAAACATGGGTTAACTGGTATCCGTATATTCCAGGACAAGATTTTAATTCTTATCGCAATGAATTAGCTAAGAGGACTGTAAAATACAGCGCTGATTTGATTCAAATAGAATTTTTTTCGAAAGAATAAAGCCATAAATCCGATACAATGAGCCAACAATAAAATACTATGGGTTTCACTAAACAACAATATTAGGAAACTACAGTTCAAATTTGGATTCCATCAGTTGATGGGTAATGGTACCGGTCGAAAACTATAGTTTCGAAAGAAAAGGGTAGCTTTAAAAAGTGGCTTCAGTGGTATTTTTGCATCGCATTCCTGAATATTAAAAAGATACTTAAGGCGATGAAGACGGCGAAAAGAATTTTAGAGGAAGATTTAATTTTTATTTACTTTTACGGGTGCAAGCAAATTTTGTTGGCTTAAAAGTTTTATACTAGAAGTATATAACGTACTATCAAACGATACCGCAATTGCCTATAAAAAGCGTCTTTTTGACATTTTTTTTGTGATGGAAAGAAAACTAGCATCATAAGATGCGACGAGCTTACAAAGTGCACATTTGAGTGTTAAAAATTGATATACATTTTGAAAAAATGGCAGCATCAGAGCTATTCTCCCCAGGCATGTTTAATTTATTGGGTTTTGGGACCTGGAATGTAATTGCTACAAATTCAAATGTAGAAAAAAAAAGAAATAACAAAATTTTGATTTTTGTGCGGTTGGTGGATACTTGAATAAAAAGTTTCCATGCTCGACCAAAAAAAACCAAATTAATCAAAAATTTTTAAATAAAATATTGAAAATCCGCGGCATAGTGCACCTTTTTATTTTAAAGACATTCTTGATATATAAGTTGTCTTGTCAGACGTTTTGAAAAATAATGGTTTGAGAAAAACGCGTTTAAAGTCTTGAACTGTGTTATAGACATGTTATTTTATTACAATGAGTTTTTTTTATCATTTTTCTCTCTTACTCTACGATCCCAAGACCATAAAAATTCCTTTGAATCATTAAATATTATTTATCATTCTCGTTCTTCGACGATTTTATGTTTAAAATTGTCTCTTTTGCTACGTTAGGCAAAGACAGAATCGATTATTTTTAGTTTTTACATGTTGTGAAGTGGCAGAGATAAGTGCAAGACAATCTATGAACTAGAACAATCAATCATAACAAAAAGATGCAAATCTGCTGATAAATCTGTTCTTCAAGTGTTTTAATCAAGTTACCATAAGGCCGAACTAATGCACAGCAAATTTTAATGGTCGTAAATAACTCAATGTTAGGATTAGACACAGTCCTCCCCTAGCTACGCATGACAGTTTCAAAGAAGTGAGGAAACGAGAATCTTAATTATCCCCCTTATATCCCTTAACGGAATTATTTATCGGATAGTGGATAGAAAATGTTATGAATTATCATATCCTTCATCTGTTCGAATCACCCTAACGTCTATGAAAGTTGGAAATAATTAAGGAATCTATCCTGACGAATCTGTCGAACTCGTAGTTGAGCTGAAGAGTCCAGTCTAAATTAATTAGCTTAAGTTATTCTAATCAAAATTTGTGGCTGTTTATAGTCTAAAAAGCCTATGCGCATGGAAGACGTTGATATAATTTGGACGTAAGTTTAAAATGCACAGAAAAATAATGAACGGCTTTATCACAAGGGTTAGTGCACATATGTACATTACTTTTTGTTCTCTGTTTATAGAAAAATCGCAACACAGTTTATCTATAGCTACTTCTCCGTTTCGCAGACTTCTCGAAGGTCCAAAAATTGAGCAGCTTAACTAAAAGCTTACTTAATAGTAAATAGATTAAATTTCAAAAGACACTGAGGCCTATAGTTGGAGGATTATAAGAATAACAACAGGTTTCCACCTTAATTAGCCTTTTCACAAATGAGCAAAACTAAATAGTTTTCGGGTATCGTCCTTATGCTTGCGTACCCTTGCCGACATGAGAGGCTAGTGCAGTTTTTTTGAGGTTCGTTAATAGGCATATAAATTTAGTTTTCGCGCGAAAGTTGCATAAGTGCAACATGGACATGCACGTATTTGCCGTAATTTCTTAAGTCAATGGTATTTCGCTTGGACTAAACCTTGTTATCGTCTTTTTTCAATTTCTTTCTCCTGAAGCAACAGATTCAAATATCGTTAGAAAATGAACGTGGTTCGTGGTCATCGAAACTAGATTTTATACTGTCAGTGGTCGGTCTAGCTATTGGCTTAGGCAATGTGTGGCGTTTTCCCTATTTATGTTACAAAAATGGTGGTGGGGCATTTTTACTGCCTTACTTTATGACGCTTATTCTAGCAGGAATACCAATGTTCTTTATGGAGTTGGCGCTCGGCCAAATGCTGACAATTGGGGGTCTAGGCGTATTTAAAATTGCTCCCATTTTTAAGGGTTTCGTATATGAATATTTGTCTCTTATACATAAAATGTAAGAATTTTTCCTTACAAACCAGGTATTGGTTACGCAGCTGCCGTGATGTCATGTTGGATGAACGTTTATTACATCGTAATTTTAGCGTGGGCCGTGTTTTATTTCTTTATGTCAATGCGTTCAGGTGAGATCCCTAGATGAATCGAAAGATGTAATATTGTATTATAATTTAGATGTGCCCTGGAGATCATGTAATAATTCTTGGAATACGGAAAATTGTGTTAATCCATATGCACGCAAAGATCTCTTGTGTTGGGATCAAATGATAAACAAGTCTACAACAAAAATTTGCTCCTTAGTAACAGGAAATATAACTGCATCGGAATTAACCGATCCGGTTAAAGAGTTTTGGGAGAGAAGAGCACTGCAAATATCTAGCGGTATAGAAGAAATTGGTAACATACGTTACGAATTAGCTGGAACGTTATTGTTAGTCTGGATTGTATGCTATTTTTGCATATGGAAAGGAGTCAAATGGACTGGCAAAGTAGTGTATTTTACAGCTTTATTTCCCTACGTGCTGCTTACGATACTTCTGATACGAGGCATTACATTACCAGGAGCTTTCGAAGGCATCAAGTTTTACGTAATACCTAATTTTAGCAAACTGACAGAATCCGAGGTACGTATTTTTAATGCACTTTGTACTTGTAGCCTTCATAACAAGCTAGTATAATGTCGCACTCACTAATCGAAATCGCGATTTTGTCCGCTAACTACGTGCTGTGATTATTTATATTTTTATCATAACCGAGTATGTATTGGATTTCGAAACATAGGCATGTATACTAATAAGACGAGTAGCAGTTTAAGTCCGAGATCGCGTAGATTTTTTAAAGACCCCACGAAAACTGAGCATCTTTTGTTTTAGACCTCGACGACCATGTATATGAGTTGATTCGTTCTTGGTCCCAATACTGAAATGGCATTGCCAATTCTAGAACAGCCTTATGGTCAAGTTACGCATAGCCGAAGTTAGCAATAAAAACGTCTAAAGATGTTACCGTCCGGTAAACCAAGTCATTAAATATCGGGTAATGGAATTCTTCATATATTTTCATTACAAAAAAGTACAAAACACTTATCGTTTCCATCCACATATGTGTGGTAAGAGCTCCCAACTAATGTGAGTTAAATTTACCATAAAAAAAAATTGACTTTTTTGTCAATGATCTTACTATTTTTCATATATTTTCATCATGAAGAACTAAATGTTAGACTTTGTTATCTTTGCTGGCTTCAGTACTGTCAGATGGCAAAAACTAGTGGAGTTCATAGCTGTTTAACCAAGCCAATGTTACAAAGTTAAAGAGAAAAAGAAATGAAGTAAAAGAAGAGTTGAAAAACACATACGCGTCCCTCCTAGCATTGCTTAATTTCTTTGCATGAATAATGATGAAGGGTTAAGTGAATACGCAATATTCACAAATAAATGTGTCAATGCATTCTTTCTATAACAAAAGCAAACTGCAAACTAAATGTTTACAGCTAAGAACAAAGCTTTTCTATTTTTTCCTTCGTCCTTTTTCCAAGATATTAACATTTAACAAACGCTTAACTGAACTAAACGATTGTTGCCATCACTTTTACTGGTTTCTTATGATAAAGTTTCTTTTCCTTTCATTCTTTTGTTTGTTCCTTTTTTTGCCTGTAAAAGAGAAGTTACGCATGTTAAAGCCACTTGCTTGCGTACTTGCTTTACTGAATATTGCGCCTGTAATATTGTGCAATAACAAGAGAGAAAAGGCGAAAAGTTGCGAACAAGAGCCTACTACATGCGCGCTACGCTTTTTAAGGTGTGGGGTCCGAGAGATAGACCTACCGAGCTTGATGCAATTAATTTTTATGTCAAATTATTATTATGAAGAAATTTTCGTCGTAATATCTTAGAAATTCGACGTTTTCACCAAACAAAGGCTTACTTTCCTTTGGAATTTAAAATACCAAAGTGTTATTACTCGGAGATTTTGGATGATAAATTTTAAAAATTGCAAATCTAATTTTTGTATGACGGATTTTTCAGAATACGGTATATGGGGTACGATCTTAAACAATGTTTCGATCCAAACCAACTTTAATAATGTTCATCTTTCGGTCAAAACGAGTTAGTTTAGCAACTTTCGTAATAATTCCTCAAAAACTAGGATTGTCTACTGAACTTAAAAATCTGTGAACAGGCGTTAGATAGACAGACAAGCTTAAATCGCGTCAGAAAATGATTCCGAATCAACCGGTATAATAAAATGCGTGCCTATCGTAAATTCGTGCTATACACATTTGCAAAAACTAAATGTACGCTGCCCCATAAGCGGCGAAGGATGTAATTGGGGATACAGAGACTTTCAATGGATGATCGCGCAAAAAACCGACCATATTACAAAATATAATTAAAATGCTTTCAGCAAGGATTTTTAATATCTCTGCAGTACGTATCGGTAGTGACTTAAGTCCAAATATTTCTTATGTATTTTTATTAGCAATAAAATATGAGGGACAATGCATAACAGGCATCAGCTGTTAACTTGACTATATTATCACCATCTCGACAGTGAATGTATTAACGGTTCTGATCAGCTTGGTGACACGTTTATAAGAGGACGATTTAATTCCTAAAGGTCGCAAAAGGATTGAAAATAGTTTGTGTGCTTATAGAACCCACAAACCCACGAAAACAACAGCATAACCTTTTAAAGTTTTAAATTAAAAAATATTCTTATAAATAAATTGAAAGCGCATTTAGCTGAAAAAGTGATAATAAAAATTTGCTTAATTAAATAAGCTCCTGCCACAGAAACGCTACAGTATACTATCAAGTATATATATATGTACTGTTTAAGAACAAAAACTAATAATATGTATAAAACTACACACATATATACTTTTGATACAAATGCACTAAAATATGCTTCATTAATGCGTTTATTTATCTACAATCACCTATTTTTAGGTATGGATCGACGCAGTCACCCAAATATTCTTCTCATATGGTTTGGGCTTAGGAACGTTAGTGGCTCTAGGCAGCTATAACAAATTTACTAATAATGTATACAAGTAAGTCAAACATGCATTGATGAAGTCTCAAGTAGATTACGTACCAACTCCTTTGCAGGGACGCGCTAATTGTCTGTTCTGTGAATTCCTCGACGAGTATGTTCGCTGGGTTTGTCATATTTTCTGTGGTTGGTTTTATGGCACATGAACAACAAAGACCAATATCCCAAGTAGCTGCTTCTGGTCCCGGTTTGGCCTTTTTAGTGTATCCCTCTGCTGTTTTACAGTTACCGGGTGCTTCGCTTTGGTCTTGCCTTTTTTTCTTCATGCTTTTGCTTATCGGCTTGGACTCTCAGTTTTGCACTATGGAAGGCTTCATCACGGCCATCATTGATGAATGGCCACAATTATTGCGCAAGCGTAAAGAAATTTTTATAGCAGTGGTTTGCGTTCTTAGCTACTTAGTAGGTTTGTCTTGTATATCTCAGGTAACTTTATGTATTTAGATTTTGAAAGTAATATTTCTTATGATAATTGTTTCAGGGTGGCATGTACGTTTTCCAGATACTTGACTCCTACGCTGTTAGTGGTTATTGTCTCCTTTGGCTGATATTTTTTGAGTGTATTTCAATATCATGGTGTTACGGCGTCGATCGTTTTTATGATGGCATCAAAGACATGATTGGTTATTACCCCATGGTTTGGTGGAAATTTTGCTGGTGCATTACGACCCCATTCATATGTGTGGTAAAATGACTTTTGGATTTCAGCATATAGCTCCAATTATATCGTATATTCATCTTTTTCTAATATAGGGCGTATTCTTCTTTAATATTGTTCAATTCACACCGGTTAAGTATCTGGATTATAATTACCCATGGTGGGCACACGCTTTCGGTATTTTCACGGCTTTCTCATCCATGCTCTACATACCTGGATATATGGTTTGGCTTTGGAAAGCCACTCCAGGAGATACAGCTTCGGTAAGCCTTCTTTTGTGTACATGCAAACACACATATATAAAAGATGCATGTTATCACTATTATAGCTCCTAATTTCGAGGTACTTTCTATTAATAGCGCTTGAGTTGCAGATTCGAATTATCAGAAATTTTAATGTAAAGGTTTTGCGGGATTACTGGTTTTTTTTTTTATTTGCTCACCTTTCACATTTTGTTTGGCTTGCAGTGTCAAAAAATATATGGAATTTTTAACTAGTTTTCTCCTTTTAGTTATGAAACCTTTTCTGCCTTTGACACTTTTACTTGTCATTGCATATATATATTTCGGGCAAATAACTTCGAATACTTCACGCATCAAAAGATGCACTTGTGAAGTTTACCACACTCACAAAAATTAATATAGAAGGTGGAAGTTGTAGATATATTCCTTGAGAAAATCCGCCGACAATACAACTTCCTAAGCCTCTTCTTTGTCTTCTAACACATGTAAAGGCCTTCTGCTTGGTTTTAAATGACGTGGGAAGTGTAAAGAATTAAAACATCGTATTTACGCTTGTTTAACTGGTCTTATTTTGACAAAAAATGTTGAATTAAACTGAAAATATATAACTAAGTGGATGTACAACTTTCCAAGCTTTACTAAATTCTAACTTAAACAGCTGTTAGCTTTTATAACCCAAGTATTACCTTAGTATGGGGTCATCAAAACTGCGGGTGCCACAGTATATCTGATACGAAATGCTCCAGAAAATTTTCCAAGATTTATTCATATTTATCGCAACAAAAGCAGGAAACATATAGCTCACAGACACGTCGGGTCGAATTGCGCCGATCATTAAAGGGCAATGGACCATGTCCGAAAAAACTTTCTAAACTGATTTTTCAGCAGTAACGATGCTCGGCCTACATTGCAGAAAGCCCGGCTATGTTAACCTGCTATTCTTATATCTGATCACTAAAATTACTTAATATCTGTGCGAGCAACGCTTCCATTCTTATGGCGACACGCAACAAAACGGTAATTAAATACTCTCTGAAAACAGCAGCTTTAATTCATCGGGAAATTTACATTTAGCCAAAAAAGGAAAAGCGGTACTGGTGATGCAGATTACATTAAACAAAATATTTGTCACTATTCTTTCAAAATTGCCGCTCTTTTCTGTAAGAAAATAACTTATTTTTATAGCAGATGAGAAATTAGCTTTGTTTATTAACTGGCGCAATACTTTTATGAGTTGGAGAATGTAATGAAAAATGAAAGTACACTGAGAAGATCTTTAGTTACCAATAAAGAAAAATCCGACATTTCAAAGGCAACGCCAGACATCTCTGGTTGGAAGACTGCTTAAATAGGAACGGTAAAAAAAAACGATTGTCTTTATATTTGGTCTAATAAATTTCGAAAGTTCTACAAACCTGACAAAAGGAATCTTGTAAGTTACCGTCACATGCTTGTAATCACAATATATATATCAAAAAGTTTACTCAGTCTTTATATTGGCGTATATATATAGGTTGATAAAGATAGCAACTTAAATGTTACTTAATATCTAAGCTTCTGACGAAAGCAGGTAAAACATCTTATAACCTAACTTTAATCACTCTCGATAAGAGATTACATATGTTTTGATGTTTTGTATATGAAAGCCAGAAAGCAGCGAAAAAGATACTTCAAGAAATACATATTTTTCAAGAGTTTGAAATAAAGATAAATTAAGGTTCAAATTTAAAGAGCACAGATAGCACTGAAAGTAATATCTGAAATTAAAATCACAAAATTGTGTTAGAAATCGATATGACTTTAGTAAGACTAAGTTTGCTTTTGGTTATTTTTGAAACTCAAAAAATCAGTCCTAGGACATAGTTTGATGGAATCGAAGGAGCATTCAGTTGAAAGCGAACTACTGAAAATATATTCAATATTTTAAAATTTTTGTGATAACAATAAGAACTGCGTAAAAAGACTTTGGACATCTTGTTTTTTTAACTGACGTAAAACCCAAAAGAAAACAAAATACATAATACTCTAAAAATCTATTGTATTAAGTGGCTAGAGTTTATTTGTAAGAGTTTGGATAAAATGATAAGGCTAATAAAACCTCCGTTGATGCTTTTATGCTAAGTATACTGATATGGTAAAAGATTTATATCTTAACTTGTCTCAAATCTCACCCTAAGCTTTGTACACGTATTGGACTATGCTTAAAAAAGCTCTTGAAATTTTATTTATTTTAGAAAATCCGGACAATCGTAAGAATAGATGAAGACGTAAAAAGTTTACGTGAGAAGATGCAACAAGAGACCACCAAACAAGCAGAAGTTTATAGTCTGTAGAAAACTGCTTGAAGTACAAATTGAAATATTTTTTTGCATCGGTTCTTTGATTACATATTTTTTGTTTTTTTTTTTTTATTTTATTTGTATGGTAACGTATACATTAGTTTTCTAAGAACAACGGTTTCATATTTTCTTACAAACTTTGGAATTTGAGATGCCTGTCTTGTTCGGCTTTACATATTTATATAATTTTAATTTCCATTTTGTATGTCCAAATATTTTTTTGCAAGTAGCATTTTTAATACTAGTTAACCGTTTTCAACCTTCACATATATAGTACCTTACACATACAATCTAATCTTACTTAATCATAAATTATTTTTGCATTGCTAAAATACTTATGTAAGTTGTATTGTTATTGCCGGTAAAATTTTGATTTTTCGAACTTTGGTAACATTAAAGATATTTTTGTTCGATTGAAAACCTATTCTTGATATTAATGTTATTAGCTATAAAGTACTGATTTACAATATTTACTTACAACACATTCCATTTTTCTTATTTCTCTCTCTTTCCATACATACACGTACACTCATTACTAGCTATGTTTGAATGTAAACACGTACGCGCATGCTTATTTTAAGAATCTTCAAAATATATATAATATGTTTTTGGGCTCTTACTACAATAGCTGTTACGTACAAATAATTCTTTAAATATTTATGTGCTCGGCTTATTATAAACTAGAAACTGAAAATAAATTTAAAGAAATTTTAAGAAATATCAATAAATATGTGTAAAAAATTACGAGGGAATGCAATGTTTTAATCCCTGGAATGTGATTAAGATTTTTAGAAGCTTGAACGTAAATTTATTACCATGTAGTGAATAGATTTTGAGGTTTTCTTAAATTTCGAATTTTGCGTGAAATTAACTTTGTTAATAACGCGTTGATTACATTCAAATTCCTTTCATGTGATAAAATTTAATTTGTTCACCTATTATTTTTTTGTTTGCTTTTAAGAATATTATTATTTTTGAAAAGTTATAAAACCCAATAAGAATACACAATATTGTTTAATTGCTTACAATATTGGAATCAATGCTCTTTTTGATTCATTAATATTGCTGCGATAAAGTTTACATTCCACATAAATATATTTTGCAAACATTGACAACCCTACAATAAAAACAAATAAAACTATATCGCTTCACACAATTATCATTTATTTTCGTGATGATACACCAAACATCTTACTTTCTTGTTATGTAAAGGCATACTTTCATGAAAGCCCTCACATTGGGGGATGTCGAACACGTGAGGAAAGATAATCCAAATTTACCAAACTTAATTCACTTTTTAAAAATTTTATTTTTAATGATCTGTTTTCATCATAAAACACTACAAGTCAGAGTTTGTCATGACAAGCTTACTTTTCACGAAAACTCATATATATGGAATGCGGTTTATATGGTTCAAATTTAATTGTAAAATATTAAAAATTAGATTTTTTGGCGTAGAAGAGTTATTTTTCATGACAATGATTATATGTTTAAAAAAATAGGCTTACTTGATCCGCATTTAATACAATTAAGTTTTTGAATTTTACATCTAATTGTTCCCATGAGCAAGTTTTAATCATAAAAAATCAAAAATTGGTGATTTTTGCCACACAAAGGATCATAAGAGCCCTTACGTAGGCTAGAATAAAAAAAATAAATTCATGTGGCCCAAATTCGGTAATATTGCTTTTTGTATCAAATTACCATTATTAAGTAATTTTTCCATGTTCCAATTCTCCATGTGACATGGAGCAAACGTTTTTACATTCGAAACCTCTCGATTACTTTTGTCCCTTATGCTTGATACATTGTTTGGTACACTGAATCCAGGAGCGGGTTAACGGTTCTCGAGTTCAGTGTTCAAAGTTGGTTATATTGTAGAAAAAGTAAATTAGTTTGTAGTATTTCCATACTTATTTTAAAATATTACATATTTTCTTTATTCTATATCATTATAAATCCAAAAGAAAAGAATATTAGAATTCATGCAATGCATATGATGTACACTGCGAAGAAAAATTTACAAACAAAAACTTCCAATTAAAGTTAAATATCACAGCCTGGCTTGTAAAGTAGGTTGTATATTAAGATTTACAAAAAGTTTATCTTTAAGAATGTTATCAGATAAGTGGCACTTCAATATAAATTTTTCTGTAATTTTATAACTTTTTTTTATAGTCCCAGATTTGCTATTTTGTGCAACTTTTTGGTAGCAAAGTACTTAGGAAAGATTAGCATAACTTTTAGTAATTTATTTTAGCATGCTTTCAAATTATTGATGTGGGTTAGAGCATGGTTACCACTTATTGGACAGGCATACAGTATAAATTATTGAGAATCAACTTTACATAAAAAAACTTATTTATAGTACTTACTTTACAATTTTTATTTATTAATGAATATAGCATTTTTATGAAAATGTTGTATTTAGTTTTGGTGTGCTTAATATGACTGCGGAAGCTTAACTGTTTATCTAATTTAATCCCCAAGCGTTCAACGTGATCAGAAAAGGAATCCCTCAGAGGTAAGGTATCAAACCAGATGAGTTGGGAAAGGAAAGGCGTTTTTTAGTGCAAAAAGATGGCATGTGTCTTGTCTGCGTTCAACTTAATTTTTCATGAGATTCTATACTAATCGTGTTCTCCAACTTTTTAACTATTTCACAACCAAGTTCATGCGATGAGTATATCCCGATATCATCAGCGTATAAAGCAAAGTAACAATCATTAACTTTTAGAAGTCAGAAATAGAAATCAAATACAAAATATATCAGAAAATTAATCCTTTGTTGGATTACGCAAAACTATCCTTCAGACAAAAAGGTTCGAATTAACTTAATCAACAGAAAACCAAGAGATATCGTTCTAAAAGTTAGACAATTAATTACTTCTTTTTTTAAGTTTTTTTATACACGAATTTTAGCTAAAAAAATTTAACAGCCCAATTCATTCGACACTTAGAGTAAATCTTTTGCTAATTATAAAGAAAAGTAAAAAGGGAAGGACGAAAATATAAAAAAATAAAATTTATGAGCAAATAAATATCAGACAGAAAGACCATGTAAAGGTCTAGCACTGCGGCACACCCGCAGCCGACACAAATTCGAATTGCGAACGAACTCCTAACTCGTTGCAAATATGCAAAAGCTTGGCAACCGATAAAGATGAACAAATTCGCTTAATTTTACAAATCATAAAGAAGTGAAGATTAGAAGCTTATTCAACTACGACATAGGTCAATCGCGCGTGTTAAGAAGAGATGATTTGATAAAATTTAAAAAATCTTATATTGAGATTAAGTGTAAACATCATCTAGATTTTTGCAAAGGAGTTTGAAAGGATTAAAAAGTTCGTAATTATATCTACATTCACTAAGCTTAATGAATATAAAGTTTTCAGAGAGACGATTCGGAGCATTAAAGTTTATCTCACTAAGTAATGTCAGCGAGTCGACGATATCATTTATTAATTTAATTAGGAGAGAAACACCAACAATAAGTTTACGTTTCTTAAATCCCGGTAAGGCTAACAAAAGCAATCTATTTTCATAAGGAGGCAAAGAGACAACCGGGTCCCAACGCAAATTTCTAAGAGCAAACAGCAAGAAGTGCTTTTGAACGAAGGCGACCACACAACTGTATCATACTCAAATATTGGTCTGAATAACCTCATATGTAGCCTTTTTGTAACGTAAAGATCGTTAAGGTCTTTGGACCATCGTATAATGAAACCTACCGCCAACTGGCTTTATATAAAAAAAGCTCAATGTGCAAATTCAAACGTAGTCTTTGGTCGAATAGTACCCCTGAAACCATGAAAGAATCTACGCTTCCCAACTTTTGTGTATAGATGAAATACCCAGTAGTGAGTCCCATATATGCAAATTATTTATGTCACTTTGAAGCTGATACGGGTCGCAGTGAAAAGGAAAATAATAGTTTAAAATCAGCGTACATTAAGATATGGTTGGATTTAATCACCGAAAGGAGATCATTGAGGTATGTAATGAATACGAAGGGCCTTAAGTGACTGTCTTGAGAAACACCTGACGTGGAATTCTTTAGAGGTGATGGAGTTAAACAGAACCTTCTTTGATCTGTAAAGAAGGCTAGAGCTTATCCCTTTCAATAAGTACAAAGATAAGACAGAGGCCTGAAGTTTGAATCAATAAGTCAATAGTTTTACTAAAATCGGAGCATGCGACATCAGCGCGACAGCAACTAGAGAAAGCCTTAAAAACATGGCAAGTAACCTCTAAGAGGTTTGTAACAAATAATCTTCTTTTTAGGAAGCAATGCTGAAATGAAAAAATATAAAATTTGATAGCGAAAGCTAATTGCTGAGTAACAATTCGTTTAAACAATTTAGGTAAGACACTCAACTTGACAATGCTTCTATACTTATCGACGGGATGTCCGTTTTCACATTTATAAAGTGGAATAAGGAAGCTACTATTTCAACACAGAGGTAAAACGCTGGATTTCAGAGAATGATTACAAATCTTTGAGATAGCACCACATAGCTCGTTAAAGCATGATTTGAGTATGCATGATCAGGCCCCGATACACAACTATGTACCTCCAACTTTGTAACATGTCATTTTCTGAAATTATTAAGTTCGGAATCCAGTTTATGATGGATAATTATCAGTTAAATCAGAGTCAATGGTTAAAAAATTTGGTCGGAACCATTCAGCTAAGGGAACTGACGTTCCAATATTAGTAGAGGAGTCGGAGTCACAGAAAGAGACATGAAACGGATATAAGGACATATTTCTTTTCGAGTTAACAAACTTATAAATCTATTTAGTATTAATAACAAGTGAGGACTTGATCAATTGAAGGTATTCAAAATAATTACATCTATGACTTGCAGCCTAGTAGACGAAAAAATCATACACAGTGCCGCTTTTCGTATATTCTTTGAAAAAAGTGTACAGCCTAAATTATAACTGCAACCACCAAGCGATTTGTGTCAACTTAAAGTCTCCCAACGCTATGGTCTCGGTCACGTCATAAATAAGTGACATGTTTCTTATAAGTAAGTAGAATAGCAGCAGAATTATAATGAATTCTAGGTCGAGAGGAGTAGGAGATTCAAATGAATAGGACAGAAACGTAGTTGATATGGCTATTAAAGTTTCACCACCGTTGCGATCTAGTCGACCTTTCTTGAAAGTCTGGGCAAAGAACTGTGATAAAGTTTCGACGAATGCAGGTCAAATTTTAAATTAAATTAAGTAAAAATGAAGAAGGAAAACTCCGTGCTTCCTGAATTTGAGTAAGTAGAACGAATTTTTGAGTTTGGGCTGATAACATTTTGGTAAATGATAGTTACTAGGCCTGAGGAAAGACTTAGTTTTTTGTGGGTGGGTGATGATACAATTATACTAAAAGCAATCAAAGTCTTTTTCAACATAAAAAAAAACTTAGCTAGTGGATTGCCTAGCTACAAATTTGATACTAACATGGCGAAAGATATGCGCTAGCTGGTATATATTATGATATTGACTTATAAAACCAAACTGTTCATTTGGAATAATATTTTTTTCAAAAATTGTAATAATTTTCCGCTCAAAGGTCTTACTTATACAGCTCAAGGGTTCAATAGATCGACAACTGTTAACATCATTTTATGGTTTCCTTAGTTTAGCAATAGGAATAGCTAATTTCCAGATGTTTCGAAAATGTTGGAGTTTAACGCATGAGTTACTTGCAAATACTTGCAAGTAAAAAATCCGATCCTTTCATGGGAACTATTTTTGAAATATTTTCGATGTCAATTATACCCACTGAACATTCAACTCTTCTGAGACATGAACTGAAATTAAGTCCAGTCACAAGAGGCTCGATGATTTTCTAGAACTCTTTTTGCAAAAGCCAGTCTTCACTACATAAAGGAAGTAGAGTGTAGATCAAGATTGCAAGTTATCAACTTAACTGATGCGTTATGTCAAGCGTTGTATAAATGTAATTCAGATGAAGACATTTTTGGGAATATTTTCACCAACTTTCAGAAAGTAGACATATATCAGCACTATTGTTGATTAAAAGAACATAAAACTCAAAGATTTGTTGCGGACGTTACGACGGTTCCAAAAAATGACTTTAAACATAGCTATATCCATCATTTAACGTTTGAATCTCACTATTTAATAGCTACTTGCTTTGTAGCAGTAAATTATTCCGGGTTTGCTTTACATGTCTTAAGATTATTAACAACATCAACAACTGACTAAGCGATTTTATTTTCTGCGAAAAGATTTTCTTAAGCACTGAAGCAATGATTCTCTATGTAGCACGTTCATTGCATTATTAACATGCACGGAGTTATTGCTACCACGTCTTGCACTAATGTTATGAAGCAGTACTTGAAACATCAAATTATTTTGCTCGACGTAGAAATAACCCGAAGAAGGGTTATTTAGGGATCTTGCTCTTTGGGCAGAGTTTGTGTTATTCAATTTGTCTATTATTTGTAGATAAAGAGTATTAATTGAACATGCGCTGTGTGCGGATTGAATTATGCCGACAATCAGCAGTCTGACGAAAAACATATTATTCATTCACTTAGTAGTCATATTGCGTAAAGAATAAAGAAATAAATTATTTTTCTTACGAACTTTATATTTTACTTTTTGCTGGCTTAAAATCCGAAACGATACACTTAAGTCTGATCGCTGAAGTTGTATACTTCCGTTAACCTGGATATATAAGCTATATGTTGCTGGTTTAGCCCTCTACTCTACTAAAGGTAAGGTATTCTTAAAAAATAATCGTTTAGCTTTAATCAATATATAAATATTAGGCAGAATTCTCCAAAAAACTATTTTATACCATTTTATTAAAGACGACCGAAGTTCGCGAAAGAAATTTGTTGGCGTATTCCAAACAATTGGATGGAACGATGCTTTAAGGACAACATATATAATAATGCAGCTTCAGGATCTTCAGTTTAAATGTTCATTTCTCAGCGTATTTTATTGTTTTTGTTTTCATAATACATTTCATAACAGAAATAAATACATTAAGTACATAAACAATACATAAAAAAAATATACGTTTCAAAGTTCAAGGTTTTTTAACATAAAACTGAAATTTCAAACTTTGTCCACGTAAAGAAATGGAAAAATTAGAAAAAGAAAAATATGAAATAAAATTAATTTTAACTACTTCTAAATAATATAAGATTAGAAACATAAATTCAAATGATATTAGAAATCAGCTTTGGTTTGGCGAAGAAACAAATCGTTTTTCTCCCTCTTCAGCTGTAATAAAGTAGCCTTGAATGACTTATCTTGCTCAATTTTCTTTTTTAACACTGGGTTTTGCTCCCTTGCTATTTGTAGTGACTTCTCTTGTAAACGTTTTTCATTATCGATTTATATTCGAGCAAATCGAGTGTGCCAGATCGCGTCTTCTTCGCATGTCATCCTCAGTCGAAAGGTTTCTTATATTGTCGATTGTAAACACTTAAAAAGCTATTCAAAACCAACAGAAATTTGCGCGTTAAAAATTTACTCACTACTCACATGCTTCTGCAGTGGTGAAAAAAAAAACCCATCGCTTATGAAAGGTTTAACCAGAGCGCCAAATTTAAGTGCGTCTTTAACCGTCCCGTCTGCTATGCGCTTTCCCTACACATTAAAGGATACGGTCGGATTTTCTTTTATGGCGCTTTGCAATTGCTACGAGCTTAGCTTAAAAAAGTGTTAAAGAATTTTATTTTTAACGTTTTGAAAATATTGATCGCTTGTGGCCTTTGAGAAAATCTTCAATAATTAATATAGAACAAATAAGCAAAATAAATTAGTGCAGAAAAGTGATCAGCAAAACGTCCAAGAAAATAAAGTCAGCAATACGTTAAATAGTGTAAATGCACCCAAATCATGAACTGACAGTATTAATCTCTCTGCCCCACGAAACTCCTACATTCGGCTCCTACGATTCTCCATCACTATTAAAATTCATCGATACTCAATTTGAGAAATAAAATGCATTAATCTCTAGACTAATTAAAGAGAGTGTCGATAATGCGCTACTTACAATTAACGATAAAAAGGTTTGTGAATTCTTTTAAGAACGAGATTGACGAGATGAACAAGAGAATGAGTGAATTTGGAACAACGGTTCCCAAAAGATATTGGAGATATTGAGATATTGAACAACAAGTTCAGCATTTACGAGGGAAATCTTTTAAGAACCGGTAACACAATGGTTGTGTCTGATTTATTCGTTGTAGCCATATTGTGCTTTGAAAGTGAAAATTTAAAACAAATAATATTGAACTTATACAATAGCGTTAAAGTTGAAATGCGTACTTATTGTATAAGTAGCAATAACAACAATCAGGACGCACCCATAAATATTAAGGACATACGAATTGCAACTCTTTAACTATAACACAATCCGAAACCTAAATTGTAAAATATACTTTCAACGGCAAAGATTACGACAACATAAGCCAATACAAATATAAACTTAGCTACTGCAATAACAATAATGACAATACTAATCACAAACTACAACAGAATAAACACGAAACCGAACATAGTACTAAACCAATTAATCGTAGTGGATGTCATATCAGTGTTGTTACTTATAAATTTTTCGGCCAGAACTTTTATCATATTATACTAAGTATTTTATTGTGTTTGAAGAAATAAAGAAATATGTAAAAGATAATTGTACAATAGTGCTATCGATCACGACTTGACGGGCAGACCCTTGCATGAAGGGATTAATGAACTACAGGCATAAAGAACAAAAAATGGACGATGCCATAAAAACATAAAGGTGGTGCGACGGGTTAATACACTGGCAGGGACTTAAGGAAACAAACTGACAGGAAAAATAGGATTATTTGTTGTTTGTGTAATGATGATTATGTTGTTGTTATGCAAAACAATAAAAAAAAATTTCACTTAGTTTGTTTAGTATAATTTCAATGGAAGTTCGCAACACTTTTCATCCAATCGTTTTCCTCATTTAATATTTTTAGTTCATTGATTAATGTATTAACAGATTTCTTGTTTCTATAAATTTTTTGCTAGGGTTAGGTCCGATTGGGTATGTGAGTTCACTGCCAGCTATTATTTGTCTTAGCATAGACGGCTAACCTTAATCAACGGTTTTGGGGCGTACCATGTTTTTGAGTGAACTAGTGTTTCTCTTTCATCATTCCTTAATTTAATTTTTTTGTTTTAGATCTTGATTAGGGTTTTATCGTAAATGGTTATTTTGTTTGTTAGTTCTTCTTCGAACATGAACGCTTGTTTTCAATGACTGGTTTTCACGATTTCATCTTCAGCAGGAAAACCATAAACAATAATAATTTAGTAGGACCGTGCGTCGGAGGTTTGTAAGATCTGGAACGAGAATTTAGTTCTTTCAAAGATCGATGGGATTCCGCAGCAGTGCGCTACATGTTTTCGTTTGCAAGAATCTTGATTTTGTGGAAATTAAGAGTCCAATTTTAGTGTGTCAAAATAATGTTTTGTAATGTACTACAAATCCGATAACATAATTACGCTTCTTTCTTATTCTTATACGTTTCACAAATAAGTATATTGATTTTTCTTGTGTTCACACAATTATTCTATTTATTACATTCCCTTTTCCATCGATCACCTGTCGCTCATATTTTCATTGTTCAATATGCAATAATAAGTTATCGACAAGCAAAGCATCATGCGTCCTTAGAGATTAGCCTATGGACATGGGGGGTTTGTTTGACACTAGTAGCCATTCCGTTGTCATTGTGAACAATGTGAATGTGAAGAGATCCTCCTTAGCACCATTGACCAGGGTTTATGTGCATCCATTGAAGACCAGTATGGGAAATGTGCTTCTTGCCAACTTATGTCGCGTGTTTAACCAATAACTTTGTGAACACACCAGATATGTAGACCCGACGCTTACTGTTAGACCCTCATCGAGACTTGAATTGGGTGCGAAGACCTATGGTTTAGCAAGGTACTTGAACGGTATCTGCCCTTCGCAACCAAATAAGGGGCGAAATGTTCTCCGAGTTAATCATAACCAGAGACGTACGAGTCTCGAATAAAGCGAGTGAATGGTTTACTTATTAGGGTCGAGATGGGCCAGTGATGTTGATATCACTATTACAAAAATGATGCGTTTACATTTTTATTAGAGTGTTAACATGAGTAAGAGGTTAATAACTATCTTAGAAATGGACATGTAACCTGTAGGAGAAAAAAAGACAACTCGCAAACTTAGAAGCCATCTTCAAAGTGCGATAGGATTTAACGCCGCGACTGGTGTCCAGCTCAGAATCGAATAAAGGCAAGGCCTCAATAACTACAAGCGAATGCTTAGAAAGACTAAGGAAGGTGCCAGTAAGACTTTCGTTTGTCGCAATCAGGATTACCGTATATCGTGTCATAAAAGACAAAAATGTTGTAGAAATCAGAAACATTCATTGTGAAGTTACTGTCCTAACTGATTCGAGGGATAGTCTGAAAATGTTAAACATTCTGTACACTACATTACTTAAGACACTTAATTCTTGTATTCTCTTCTCCTTCTAGTTTACATATTAACGAACACACTTCAGACAAACATATAACTGTTTTTTGATGGAAAGATGTATGAACTGTCTACAATTTTGATGAGTGTGTATATATCAGGTCCAAGTTCTTGTAATCGATTTTGTTTATTTTTACAAAATAAATACGGGTAATAATTTACTGATTATTAAATCGGTTAACAAAAAACAAGACTAGGGAAGTACTTTTAATCGCAATGCTTCGTCGTAAGCGTAGGATTTCATGTCCTTTTACATTTTATGGAAAAAACCTGTATCCCTATTTCATTTTTGCAAATCGTTTTCAGACATATTATATATTGCCATTAATGGATATTTTTCGCGCGTCATTATTTCACTAAAAAGGAAGCTTAAAATCTTCAATTCAAACATGTGTAGACGGCCGCTAATTTTGATTTTTGTGTTAATATTAATTCTTTTTTTTTTACATATCACAAATTATTCGCCATATATTTTTTAAATCCGCATACGCTTGTTTGCTCTCCCGTTCTGTTTTTCTTTTTTTTCACAAGCATGACAATATTTCAACCATACGAACTCTTGTCACTGAAGTTAACAGCCCATTACAGAATTGGACATGCAAGAAATGCTATAAAACAAAAATGCAATGTTACAGAGCCGCTAAACATTGCCGGAAGTACTATTTCAACAAAGTAAAGTGGTCGATATCTTGAACTGATCCTTCAGTAATTAATTCAATAAATACTTCGAAAATGTTTTGATTGAAACACTCAAATACATTTTAAAGAGTCGCAACACAAAAATCAACAACCATGTGATCGTCATATAAAAACTTGTAAGGAAGCGTTTTCCTCCCTTAGCAATTATGACAACATAAATAACTTAATAATAAATAAATATGCCGTAGCATTTCCTATACATGCTATAAATACGGTTTTGGGTTCTTAGGTTTGAGAGGAATAATATAAAAATAATTGATTCACATGCTTAACCGTTTACAAAATCATACGATTTGGTACCTAGATTAGTACTAACAATAAAACAGACAAAAGTATAGGCTTACAAGCAAACATTGCGATAGAAAAACAAGAGCTTATAAAATTATGCTTGTTGACATGATGCATATCATATGAAGGCATGCTTAACGGTTCTGTGGCTTATAAAATCGTATGATTTGGTACCTAGGTCAGCACTAGCAATAAGCCAGACGTAAGAAAATGTATACATGTTCGATCATGCGAGTTGGTACTTAAAGTAGTATTGACAATAAGATATACATAAGAGTAGCATTATAATACTTATACAAGTAAGAGCTGAGATTATAACATAGATGCAGGCACATGTACGATCAGATCTAAGTTAGCATACGTAATAATAGATGTGTAAGAATATCGTTACAACACACATGTAAATGAGTATCGAGTCGTGTTATAGCAGCCAGAGAATCTCGCGATACGATTAAAACGTGAAAAATAATCTTTCGGAACGAACAAAAAAAAGCATTGAAAGCGTTAAACAAGAGTCGGGTCACGACGCTGGTTTTTCTCCCACTCCCCTTAAAAATCGCTTATCGGATTATAATAAATCCAAATAATAAAAACAGAAGCCGGAGATCCAAGTTGTTTTATATAAATTTCTTGGAAGGAGTGCTGGGGAGCCCTGAGCATACCCCACCAAAAAAGACTCGTTACAAACTATATATGTTAAACAAGTTGACCAACAAGAAGAAAGTGACTATGCGAATTTATTTTTGAGCAGCATTTTTTAAAGTGATCCGATAACATCATTGAGGCAAGATATATCTTTTCCTACATACGCACTGGCTGCAAAAACAACAACGACAAAAGAAAGAGCAGTATGTAAATCCAAGTGGGATATCGAATTAAGCTTTGACAAGAACAATAAAGTGGCTGTATTTCAGGTGGAAGCATGCACCCGAGCTAACTTTATGCCCAAACAAACACAAAACTTTTTACATTTTCGAGAAAAGTTTACCAGTAATTGATAAAGTAAATCGGGTAATTCCATACAAAAGAGAAAAATATTGCAATGAATTTCACCGATGTGAAAGAATTAAAGCGTTTTTTAAGAGTGGTCATTTATTTAAGCTCGTTTATTGCAAACTTATTGACACAAAATACGAATTTACTCGACTTACTTACAAGTGACGTTCAGGCGGATTGGGATCATATTCAAAGTCTTTCGCAAATTCCAAAATTCACATCGATTATTTGTTATTTTGTATTAACAAACAGCTTATGTCATTTAGATAATTATGCTCACACATAATTCCACAAAAAATAAAGTTAACTTATGACTCTCCAATTCCTTCTCAGCTTTAGAAATAATTGAAAGAAAAGTACGCTTCATTTATCATAAAACATTTCAAAATATTAATAGGTTACTTATTTTAACCTTTGTATTATAAAAGTATCATATTAAACAACAGAAATGCAGATATACGAAAATAAGTTATGAATAAAAAAAACCAAATTTTTTTTTTCAAATTTTCTACTCCTTTTGCTGCTCATTATTATATAACACATTTACTAAGTAACCAACATAGGCTTCATAAGAACAGAATAAATAAAAAGAATAGAAATTTCTCACATTTTACTTTAAAGTCTTTGTAGAAATTGCAATTATTTTTGTAAAATTTAAATTGGAATATAGATTCAAAGAGCGTATTAAAATTAGTATGAAGGACAAAATAAAACTTAAAATTAAAAACAGCACGTGTTTGTAAATATCACTACCATTTCTGGGAAACACAACGTATAAAAACTCTTGGATATTTTGAAAATACGAAATGCGAGTTAAAACCCATTTATATATTTCTGAATTATGGGATGCCAATAAGGAGGTAAATGGGTACTCATCATAATAGTCAACGGTTAACAACGCCACTATCGACTAACATGGATCGTTAACAACAACCAAACAGCTAAGTGTTTTATTCTCCTCCTCTTTTTTGTATTTATACATATATATATATATATCTCATGCACCTTTTTTTATGTGCAAACATGTGTACATTTTTCTTTGCACCACGTAAAATATCGATTAAAAACAAGAAAAATTATAATGTGCTGGTAAAAAAGATGTAATCGCTACATGAAAGTGGTATAGAGTATGGTAAGAGGATGATACAGGACACGACAATGACATAAACTGGTACATGTACGAATTAACAAACATATGATAGAAAACGGACAAGGAAGGGACGATGACTTCAAGCAGACATGATATATTGCAAATCAACGGGTCGGCAACGTGTACAGCAACGTACACATACTGTTATAAATATTTATTCAGAACTAACGTTATTTTTTTACAAAAACGAAAAGACCAAAATATATAACTTTTCTATACATTTCACATTTATATTTACATATAGCTATACCCGGTTTGGTCACCATTATACAAATGGCATCCAACGAAAACGTAGAAAAGGGAAATTTAAATTCTCCATTTGATTTAGTTTTTTAACTCTTAGGTACGCTTAAAACCGACCTCACTAGGAAATCTGAACCTATCCAGTTGGCTTAATATTATTTCTTCTACAAATATTGTTTACGAATATGTGGGTTAATTGCTGTTATAAAAAGTACAGCCTGACGCTCATGACAAAAATGATCACCTAAATGTGAATTAAAGCGTCTTCAATTTAATATATTTCTTTCTGGTGTAGCACCAAAGCAAAAAGGGAACCATGGAATATCTGTACTATAAACTAATTTTCGTTCATATATGTTTAATAGCTTTGGCTGTTTGCTATTACAAACAAACAGCTAGTTTTTTATGGTATTAGTGCTGCAGTAAGTATGTTTGTATATTTTATACATTTAACATGCCCTTACTTTCAAGTTTCATTTTAACGCTAATTTCTGGTAACTAATTGTAGACTGTTTTTTTTAGGTTAAGTTTCAAAAATATAGTTTGTTATTTTATAAGTATATCTTTCACACGTTTTCCTTAGAATTACATTTTATTTTATTGACATGAAATTTTTATAGGTTTTTTTAATGTGTTTTTTCTTTTCTTCTTTTCCAAGGTTTCCTTTTTTTATAATTTTTGATGACTACATACACTGTGCTCATCATACTGGTTCTGTTGACTGTCAATTGAAGACGGTAGTGATACCGACAATCTCTATTGGTCGTTCCCAACTGACTGATCTTTTCTATCAACAAACTATTCTATTTCTTTCAAACGAAACCTATGTTTGCTTCGTGTCTAAATATGTCAATGCCTTAGGGAACACGAATTATAAAAAATGGAAACTAACTGCGTAAAGCAAAAAAGGCCTTTATACTATATAAATTCGATTTTGAACATTTTTCTCTCTTTATAATATTCCTCTTTTCTTTTAGCTATCAAAAACTTTAGCGAAGCAGAAGAATTATAAGAAGAAACAGATGAGCCGTATCCGCCATCTTATATGTTATGCCCTCTTTTTCTTAAGAACAACGCAAACACAGACTGACACAAATAACCTACACTAATGTACGTGGTAGTTACAATTTTTTAAATTTCTGGTTCGCCACTCTTTAAAGAGAGAGACAAGTATCTTTACAGTCCTTTATCGAAAAAAATATGTTTTTTGAAAATCGTTCTGCAAGAAAAGAAACGTAAAAATTATAACATTACAAATCAACTATTAGTACTATACTGTCAAGAACCAAAAAATTGAAAAAAGTTGGTGAAAAAAATGTTCGCGGCATTTTAACTGCATTTCATCGAAACTCAGAATGACAGCGTTAGCTTCTTATAAATTTGAAGTGGAAAATACGTCCTTAGTTAAAGCGCGTTTTAAAACATAGCAAACACTACATCAGAATTTTCTTTCAAAATGCTGGCAACTCTGAAAAACTTCATAAAATTGGCGGCATTTCTACCATTTACGCGTCATTTCTTTGCTATTATAAAAGATTAGTAAGAAGAGTGAAAACGATGCAACGGCGAAATTGGTAAATTCGTGACATAGCTTCAGTTCTTTCAATTATAAGTTTTTCATTATCATCGCCATTATCAATGCCATCTTCAGAGCAGCTGTACCTAATCCGCAAAACTTTACGGTCCTTATTCAAATTTTTTTTTTTTTAAGTTTATTTGTAGTTAATGCACCCTTCATTTATGTTTATTATTGGTCGAATACTATTGTAATATATTTTTCTTATGGTTTCCTTTTTTCATCTCCAATTTTGGGCCATAATTTTTATTTGCTATAACTCATAAAACATCTCATTAATAAACCATGAGAACTCAATCTGTTGTATGCGAATAAAAAAATTTTGTGAATCACATATTTCTTTTTATGAGAAGATGTAGCAAAGAGAGGTCATCGGACCCAACTTCGGGGTCTCCCATATAAAATCGTTAGTCGAAGGAGATCATAGAAAGGGCAAGAGTTTGTCTTCGTAAAGTTCTTGAGCACGTGCACATTTTTATTGTAATTGCCTGTGGAGTGAAAGACAGAACCTGCACCAAAAGGCTGTATACGTATTTGGTTAGGACTATACTTGAGTATGCTTCTATTGTGTGGTCTCCTTCATATAGGTGCTATGTATACTCAATTGAATCTATTCAAAAGCAATTCCTGTTGTTTGCTCTTAGGAATTTGGGTTGGGATTCGTCTGCTTCTCCTCCCCCCTATGAAAATAGGTTGCTTCTTTTGTCCTTACCGTCTCTTGAAAAACGTAGATTTGTTCTTGGCGTTTGCTTCGCAATCAAATTAATAAACGGCGCTATTGACTCGCCGTCATTATTTGGAGAAATAAGTTTTAATGTTCCTAACCGCTTGTCTAGGCACTTTACCTTGGTTAAGATTAATCATTGTAAATATAATTATGAGCTGTTTGACCCGCTCAGAGTTGTTTGCAAGAACCTAAATGACGTCTATCACCTTTTTTCATTATCCGACACTTCAAAGTCCATTAAAGCACCATTGCTTAATACACGAGATTTGCCAATGTCGTACTTAAACTAGATCTTAATCCTAAAAAGTCACTATGATTCGAACATTAATTGTTGTTAACTATTATCGGTTGCCAAGCTTATGCATGTTTGCGATGGCTTAGAGGTTCATTTGCAACTAGGTTCTGTACCGGTTGTGGGTGTGGCTCTGTGCTAATTGTGTACATGCTTTTTTTCTTTTTTTCCTTTTATTCGTTTTATTGTACTTATACTAAGTTTTTTAATAATAATTAATTTAAGATTTACTTTAAGAGTCATTTGAACTCGACTGTTGTTTGTTTTAGTTGAGTTTCTGTATAAGTGGAATAAATAAATAAATAAATATAAAAAAAACGAGTAGGGTTTGTCGTGACAGTCAAATCAAGTAATTTGAATAGCAATATTTGAACGGGCAAGACCCGAATGAGAACGAAAGTGTTGTAGATATAATTTCCTATAATTTGTAAATAGATATCGTCAGAATTATAAATAAAACCCTTACATTCCTAAAAATCACAATTCAGTGATACGAAGTTAATTTCAAAGGGAATTGAATAAAAAACGTAAATTGACGAGAGACGGCTTACGTTACAATAATAATCTCCGGTTGCTCTATGCACTCTTCATTTTATTTCATCTGTGACAAGATTCAGCAGTTATTTTTTTTAATTTGCAAGCCAAAAATAAATATAAACACAATTAAGCTGTTTTTTTTCGGGTTTTCTATTAATATGAACGGTAATCCCAAAAGCGATGACTAAAGTCTTCCGCGAATCTGTATCTCTTAGTTTTTTGTTCAATATACTTTTTTCGAATTGTTTTCAGTTTTTTTAAATCAATTGAAGATTAAAGATAATTGTTTACGTTGTTTGAAATTTATTTGTTAGCGTGTCCGAAATGGACACTAAACAAGCAAGGAGGTAAGACATGCCAATCACGTCGGTATCACCAAAATGTGGACTTTGGGTGAAGTACCAAAGTGTTTTGTACGGTCTATTTAAACACCAACCCGGTCAATGTATAAACCTAATTAGTTGATAGTAGCCGACCAAATGGTGCCTCTGGTCGTACCAACCCTTTTATTTGGCTGTTCCAGCACTTGGAACTGGAAGAAACCGCTAAGATAAAAAATAACGATCATATGTTTGTGGTGAACAAAGACAAATTTTATTGATAAAATACGAATATATGAACTACAATTCTTATAAACTAACTTAGAATTATAGTGCAATAAATGAATACATAAAATGATGCGCTTGCATTTTTCCATTTGTTTATTCCGGAAATATGAACAACTTGAAGTGCGCCACAAAAATGCAACATAAGCAAATTAATGTAAACAACGACCACATACTTCAACGTCTGGATTACGTAATTTGCGATATTGTTGCCTATGGTCAGTTATGCTAAAACAGACCAACACAGAAACATGAATATGCAAATGTAAGTGCATGAACAATGCTATGTTAATGAATGCACATTCAACCGAACATGAATGTGCAAATAGAAAATACAAAATTGAGTGAAGATGTATATATTTCAACTAAAACAAAATACAAATGGAATAAAATATATACTTAAACTAAACAATAATTATTGTTATGAAACGGCATATCTAGCTTTCTTTTCTCCTGTCTTTGCCAAATAGCGTACTGTGCGTTAGACCATCAAACACTATCGATAGTTCGTGGAGGAAAAGGAGTTTACAGACTATGCCCACTACAAACGGCTTACGTCTGTTCTTGAATTGTAGACTCAAAGAAAACCTAGGCAAATTAGGCATTTGGATCTTGAGTTCGTTGCTTAATTATCATCGGATATAGAATGCATAGGGGGTGAGACGACATTTCAGCTGATACTTTATCGCTTTCTTTACAGATAACGTTATTGGTGATGTTGGCTTGAATTTCGAATCACTTATGTCAATGCATCAAAACTGAAGAAAAAAGAAAACTAATTGATAATAATTTGGGCTAGTTACAGGAACGAAAATTGTGAAGAAAGAAAATTTGCTGTTTAAGATTTTTGCAGGATTTTTTTGAGCGGACATATAAGCCACAACAACAGCAAGCGATTCTTTAAGGACAACACATACACCGCTAGTGATCCGTTTAGCCAAGACTTTGAAGTTGTCGGTTTCTGGAGGCTACCAATCGTTAGAAGGCAATGATTACTCCGTCAAATGTTGGCCCCAGTGCACCTTTGGTTTGGGGCCGGCGAGTTATAAAACATTATGATCATACGCATCTATTACATAATATTGTTTGCTTTTATTAAAAAGTGACAATGATACTAATAAGTTTGTTATGTTTTAATCTATATTTATTATGTATGTTTACCGATTATTTCCCCAATAATTAGCCAAACTGAATAGAATGGCAATTTAAGCGAAGCTTAACTACTACAAAAACCTTTTAACCCTGGGAACACGACACAAAATATTGTCTGCAACCTTGGGTTGCGAGAAATCCTCTTTCAGAATTCTAAAAACCGGTATAAGCACAATTGCTGACGCTTAGCATTAGCGTTGATTGTTCTGAATTAGTATTGGTTGTTTGGAGTTGTTGATGCTTGCGAAATGTTACCAAGCAGCTTCTAGAGGTAAAAATAAAAAAGTAGTGCAAGATACTAGTGTACATAACGATTAAATTCGATGATTTTTTTTACTAAAATAATAAGAGTTTTACTTATAGTATTATTGATATATTCAGCGTATGGCGACGCTAATCATCGCGCTCTCCAACATCGCGATTCCATTGCTTGCAAAAAAGGAAAGTTTTCTCTTGCGTGTTGTAACTAGTAATCAAAAGGGTATCTGCTATGATAATCCCAAGCGCAAAAAGTCATGAATTCTGTAGGAGAGCCATACACATCGACACCGAAGTGAAATATTCATGGCCATAACGTTTCGTTGTGCATATGATGAGATCAGCAACGTGCAGTGCGTTACGAGGTCCTAAAACCGATTAGAAGTTTTACTTCAAAATTCTATTGATGTCAAGTGAAAAAATTGAGTGATGCAAAAAAGGCCAACATTAGCACTAGCGGCTAAAGTGGTTACTATACGAATTGACTGAAAATGCCGTTTTGATCCCTTGTTGCAATTGTTGTTGGATACGCTGATACCTCTCGAACGGGAAGTCCTGCCACATCTAGCGTACTTGCCAGACATGGCGCCTTCTGATTAACATTCGATCAGATCGATGCAGCATGGTTTGGCTAGCACGCGATTTCCAAATCCTGAAGAAGTACGAGAATGTGGCAATGATTCGATTGCTGTCAAACGAATATAGTTCTGTCGACCTGGTATAACCATGTTGCCAAAAAAATGGGAAAAAGTTGGAAAATATTTTGATTAACATATATTGTACCGATTTTTCTCAATAAATGCCTTTTTCAAGTGAAAAAATCGCTACAACTTTTTGAAGCACGTAATATAAGAAAAAACAGCTGTAAATTGAAAATAAAATTAATTGCGAACAAAATTATTTACTTACATACATCTAGACCAAAACATTGTATATTTATGATCAAAATTGATTGTACTTTATCGACCCACGACTCGAATTTTAGGATTCCATCCCACATAATATATGTAAGCATTCCCGTCGGTTCGAAAAACATTCCAATTCATTAGTAGCAAATTTTTAATTTGTTTCATCGGCGGGTAAATAAGACTTGCAGATATTGGTTTTTATAAGTTCAAACAGGTCGTCGATATACATCATGAAAAGGAGAAGGCCTAGATGAACTCTCGTAAAAGTACGATTAATTTTCACAAACTGGGATCCTCCGGTTAAATATAAATGAATAAGCTTCCATGCCGATCTCGAAAATCCAAAAAGCCTCGCCAGCTTTCTAATAAGTGCCTAGTGGTTAACAGAGTTCAATGCTTTTGATAAATGCAGAGCTACTAGAGACGTCAAACGGCCACAATTGACAACGCGTCCGATAAAATCCGTTAAGTTTAGTAATAAGCTGGTGGTGCTACGGCTAGGTCGAAAAGCGTATTGAGATATGACCCGACTGCCTGGAAACGTGGGGCTTCAACCACATTTCCGAGATGGTAAGCCTTAATAGCGATCCCTGTCTACAGCCTTAAACAGTGAATATTCAGAGAAAAACAGAAAAATTTGGAAGAGGAAGATGAAGAACGTCTAAGTGATGTTTCAATAAAATGATTTTCTAGAGATAATTACAAGGAGCTTGTTTTCTCTTTTTAAAAAAAACGTTAGGTGATCAACGTAACCGGGCGCTTATTTCTCTATTATTACTCAAAAGAGCTGTCAAATCATTATTTGCCCAATTCGAAAGGGGCGCCTACGGATAAAAATTAAATATAGCAGAACACTATTTAATATTCATTTTAATGCTTTGTTCTCCTGCCATTTTGATTTTGCGTCTTTACACTATTCTTTTAATCTCAACAATAATCGCACTATTATTTTTTAACTAACTATTCGAGGTCTCGAGGTCTTTTAGATCTACTTGTTCGCTTAGATCCATTTTCATATTTCACTACTTTGGGTTTCATCAATTATGGCATGTGTTTGGTAATTTCAAAAGTGCGTTTTGTTCCAAATAATTTCTTGGTGGTACGGTTTTGATCATTTAGATTCCTCAAAATTTTTTTGGGTAATCGCAACGTCCGCATATAAGGAGTCTGTCTGACTTTGTTTATCATTGTCGCTTTACGTAAGATGTTGGGACGCTAACTATTATCCATTTTTATTATCTCGTAATTTGCTATTGTCAGGTGCAAGTCGAATGATAAGAGTAACAGAGAGAGATTTGTAAAATGAAAATGAAACAGTCCAAAGTCCGTCTGTATATTTTAGGGATGGGTTTGCTTTTACATAATTTGTGCGTTGTCAATTCATTCGGCGTGTGGCTTCGGTGCTCATCGAATAGCCCCAATTTTGCAAAGAATAAAGTCAAATATATTTATTGCTGTTCAGTTAAATAGTGAAATGTAGAAAAAAGATGAAACTAGTTAAAGCATTTGGACATTTCAATAAGTATAAAAAGATTAACAATGATAAAATTATAAAAGGCGATGTATTTAACATTAGTTTAACAGATCAGAAGTAGTTGATTGAAACTAAGTTTTTAATAAGTCAATTATTATTATTATTATTACATAAATTTAGCCAGAGAATAAATTCGAAGACTTACGTCTTAAAGCACTATCATCTAAGGCTTTCGGCCTTCTTTATTTTTTTTTTTATTAATATTATTATTATTACTATTAATATTAAAATTAAAAACTCTACCGCACTTGAGATTTGAACCCACGACCATTGAATTGCTAGTCGAGACTCTTGCCTACTCGGCCACTCAGGCGGGTCAATAAGTCAATTAAAATTAATTCTCTTTGAGTAATTAAAAGAATAGAAAGTTTAGAATCAGCTGACAAATATTTTAATAAGATAATTAAAAGGACAGCAAAGTTTCAAAGCAATTAAATTGAAAATATGCAAACGCTAAAAATACACCCGGACCACGCTTTGCGTTATTTCACGTTCGTTTTTTTGTGGTGTCGTTATTGAATTACCGCTGAATTTTGTTTTGTGTTTCCATATTTTCGATTTCCTTTATTATTTTTTTTCTTTCAAAATCGAAAAATATTTATGATTGAAAATTTACTTGTTTTCCTGTTTTTAGAGTGTCAACTTGTTTAGTTAAAGACCACCTAAATTTTCGATTTGAATATTTGAATTTTAAACATTCACATACATGACATATTTGGATTTTTGTCTTTATGGTGGCCACATTTTACTTTAACAGTTGAATAGTTTTTTATTAACAATTGAATATTTTGCATTTTTGACATTTTGCGTTCATACAACTTAGCAATTTACTCTGGAATCTTTGTTTTTTTTAAATGCGGTCATCAAAGTATACAAACGTTTACAGCCAAATTATGAACCTACTACCTTTTACACTGTTTTTACTCAGGCACTTATCAGTTTTTTCATATGACACTTATACTCATGCACTACATTACTTCTTAGACTACGAAATTTACTCCACGCGCTTCTTTCCTGGTTGCCCAACAAGTAATATGCAAAATTAATGAAAAATTAAAAAAAATAAACGTGGTGGACGTTTAACACGCACAATTAACAAGGCATTAATAAAATATAGTTTAATTAAGATATACAAAAAAATAATAAAATAAATAAATAATAATAATTTCGGTAGTTGATTCGCTGAATAAAGAATATTTTACAATAAATCATAAATGGAAAAGGAAAAACTACTAATAAAAAAAAAATATTGTAACTTTAAATGCTAAATTAGACATTATACGAAGATTTGATAATATGGAAAAGGCCGTCGATATAGCAAAAGCTCAATAACTCTAAGGTTTATTACAACTCGAGACAAAAATTAAATAAAAGAGATGGCCAAACACGTAACAGCATTAGACAATGGAACGATGACCCGTGCGAAGAATAATGCTATGATGAAAACTGCTTTCTTTTTCGATTCAACTTTAAGTTACACAGAAAATTCTTTTAAGCAGAATGATCATTCATGCAAACGCAAAGAGCTTGTATGATGATATTAAAAGTGAATCTATTATTATATCTAACGAAGAAACGTTTGAAACTAGCCCGGTTGGTTTGAGGTAGTCAAGACGGGCGCTAATTTGCATAACGTTGCTCTTAAAGGTGAAGCAGCTAGTGCCAATACCATCGCTTTTAAGCATTTCAAACTAGAATTAAGGGCATTAATTCGTGATAGCGGTTATATATCAAAGCAAACCTTTAATGTTGACGAAACAGGCATTTTTCGGAAGCGTCTACCAAAGAGGGCATATATATAGAAATCCGAAAAATCTGAGCCAGAATTTAAAGCACCAGAGTGAGATTGACTTTGTTTCTAGGTGGTAATTTTAATGTCGATTTCAAATTTAAGCCGTTTTTAATGCACCATTCAAAAAAACCCTAGAGCTGTGAAGGACAATTCAAAGAATCGGCTTTCTATGGTTCGATGATCTACTAAAAATGCGTGTATGATAGCATCATTATTTAAAGACTGGGGGCTATTCCTGAAATAAAAGCGTATTTAAATAAAAAAAAATTGAACTTTTAGGTCTTGGTTATGTAGACAATGCTTCTTGTCATGCAGTATATATTACATCACTGCTTCAACTTAAGGATCAAGGAGTAATATCAAATTTTAAAAGTTATTATTTACGAATATTGTTTTTAATTGTAAGTGATGCAGCAGATAAACCCACAATGCAAAAATTTTGAAAAAAATGTACGCATAATATATTAATAATTAAATTTTTAACGATGCGAGGTTAAATCATCTTGCATGAACGGCGGAGTAGATTATGGCCAGAGTGAGTCCATTTACACTATTTACCAGGTATATTTATGGATCAGTTCACAACTTTTTGCGATGTCCATGTGTTACTATTGACAGTTTTCTAAAATGTCGCTTAAATTTTTAATTCTTGAGGTCTTTACTCAAAAACGTTTTGTGCATATACCACCTTATTTAAAGTTTTGATATATCTTGTTCGAAATCGCTTTTGCATTGCCGCTATTGTCGCGTTTTGCAACCTTCTTTGACAGTGAGATGGATATAATATGTTGCATGCAGTCGTCAGATATGAATTCAAACGTATGTTATGAGTTTAGCACGTTCAGATATGACTGATCTATTCCATAGTATGTTTTCGCACGGCGTGGTATATTCTTCCACAAATTATATCACATCTCACCCCCTTTTTTCCTCTAATAATAGTGTTATAATCAGTACGTTTTCCCATTATTTAAAAAACAAAAATTGATATATTCAGAAACAGCTATCATCAAGCGCGTTTTTTTCATAAAGAGACCATATATGCATACAAAAGTATCACACAAAGGTTTGAGCAAGTTATAACAAGCGCGCTTCGTTTTCGACTTGTGCGTCTGCTATCCCTTGATTACTGCATTGTTTGGTCTTAAATCATGCCGATCTTACTATTTTTATGGAGCTCCGAGATAGTTTCGACACGTTTTTGGGAAGCTAGTGCGTTTCTTCGCTATCGTCTGACTTTAGTTGCTGTACCTTCATTTCATAGGTTTCATATAAGTAGGCAGGTCACAACATACTGCTGGTTGCATGGTCAGCATTTATACCTTTCTCTGTAAAAATAATACATCTAAATTCTTTTGAATGCTTCTTAAAGAAATGGCCTTTTGACCGACTGCAATAACTTTATCTTTGGAATATGCAAATGCACTGTATACAAGTACTGAATATAACTTGGATCCTATGAGTTTGATATAGGTGCCTATTTCGCTAAAACTTCAGTCGCAATATCAGATTACAACTATCATTAGCTGAATATAAAATGCGTATAGAGCGAAAGCCAGCCTATATAGTATTTTTATACTGTTATATACTAATTGTCAATTTCTTCATTCTGCATTTAAAATGATTAGTTTTAATAATTTTTACTTATTGTAGCAGAAGTTTTTTCACTTAATACTTAAACTTTAACTATATCATTCAGGGAAACTACACCCTCCAGCATGCCGTTGCTTTTCAGCTGAACGTGTTATGCCCATACAAGACATTTGACTCTTTGAAGCGTGCTGTTGAGTTTTGGGTATAGTGCACTTCATAATTTTTTTTTTTTTGTTTATGAATCCTACAATTTTTGCTTGTATCTTATTCTAGATCAATTTTTAAGTAACGTTTGCTTCTATCAAATTTACTTTTGGATGCTTTGCACATATATCCGAAGTAAGAACATCTAAACCATCAGATGGCATTATCTAGGCCTAATTAAAAAAAACCGTCCTATTTTGACCTTACTACTTTGTAGCATTAGTGCTGTTTATTTTAAACTTTTATTGAGCACAGCAGCTAGTGTGGCGCAACGTGTTAAAATTCTACATTAACGTTTATTATGTTTTCTTTAGATATAATTTATTCCAGTTCTGTTGTCACCATGGGTATTGCTGCAAAGAAGCTTGACTTTTCGTTTTTGACATAAGTTCGTGAGAAAAAATAGTTTAGTTTAGAAAATTGTATCACGCTTTTAGATAGCAAATAAAATCGTAATACTTTCGTGGATAACAAAGAAAAAGTATAAAGCGCGTGCATTTGTTTTAGATGTAACCGTCTGTGCAGTGTCCGTGGGACAAACATTTGGAACCCCTCACATCTCGCGAACTGGCTTGTTACAGTCTTAGCTGAAATAGCACCTAGCTCAGAAACTACTCTTCCTTTTTTTTTTCCTTTTGAAATGAATTATTAAAGTAGCTACATAAAAAACTTGTAAACTTTTTTTTGTAAGTGATTGATTTATAAGATAGGAAAAAAATCCAAGAAAGATAGTCAGAGTTTTCGTAGTTTCCTTACTACTTTAATGAATAGAAAAAAAAAATTTCATTAATAGAACTACATACATGAATTGGCTTGAAAGATATATTAGCTTAAGCTACTTTTCGCTTACTTCTATCGATGTGTGTGCAGAATTGAAAATCATTGTTGAACAGGCTGAAGAGGAAAACATTAAAAGTTGGTAACGTACCAATATGCAATTGATGAAAAAGCTCCTGGCTGTAGGCAATGGACACGCAAAATCTACGCAGATGGCTTCATTTTTAACTAAAGAAAGCTTTTGGAGATTGAAGGAACTGTCTAACTAGACAGTGTTGATGTTTGAAGTGAAAAAAGGTGTTTTTTTTGGGTTGGCAAAATAACCAAAAAGAAAAAATGCAAGTTCAGAAAAAATATTCTTTGAAGAATAAAAAAAAATATATAATAGAATTATCTGAAAAAAATTTAAATAAAAAATTGGATAAAGCCAAAGTGTTTTACTCTAAGACAAAAATTATTTGCAGAGCTGAATTATACGAGGTCGAGTTGAGTAACAATCAGCAACCGCGACTTATAGCAGCAACTGTAACAATAACTGAAAAGCCTGGGAGCGATCCAAGTCGCCTTACTCAAAGAAAAGTCAACTTCCCTTCAGCAGAGAAGGGAAAAAAAGAATAGGAAGTAAAACATATATCCATATTTTGGTGGTGGTCGTCAACAAAATATATATAAATAACAAAAAAAAAAAGAATCGAAGAAAAGATGTATGAATTGCTAATATTAAGAATTGTTAATATTATATACTATTTATTATATACGGTTTAATCATTTTTATAATTCTAAAGCACTTTTAACTAAGTACTACTTTTTTCTTCTTTCCTTGACAACTTAAAACCTAGATAATTAATAATTTAACCAAATTGAAATTTTAATCTTAATTAGTTAGCTTTAATTTGTTTTTCTTTTCCTAAATAAAAAAGGTTTATATATAGATGTGTTTTAAAAAAAAAATTATGTGTTATAATTAACTGCTGAGATACTTTCTCTTAATGCCTCCAGGCAAAATGTAAAAAAACGATGGTCCACTTGTGAAGTTAAATTATTGACACGCACACTCTTTAAGTTGTCCGTAGAATTACCAAAGCAAAGGAAATTAGAATATCTTCAGAATTACTTTCACTTTTAATTCTCATCTCGCTGACTTCTCGCTGATTAAATTATAGGATGCTACATAACTCAACAACGTCAATTGCGAGTGTCTCTTACAGTCTCCAACTCTATTAGAGTGGCCCTAAAAACATTAGAGTCCTATATTTATACAGATAGTAGGATTTGCAGACAACCCTTTGGTTGTCTGCTTACAATACATGTTGTTATATTAATTGCCTGTATACATCTTTATGTATACCAGATTTACAATAGGAAATAAGCTAGGCCGTATTGGTAGATATAGGTAGTGGTGAAGATCAGGTGGCTGAACACAAGCGCACGACGTGAGGACCGATGATATCCTTAACGTGCGCGCAGCTTAGCATTGGATAGACATGTTACCGACAACGATTAGCAAACGTGCACCGGATAAGTGGCGGGCGACCACCTAATACTTCTTCTAATTTTGATTTAATAATAGCTATATAACAACAACAGAACAAGCAGACGTTTCCAATATGTGTTTAATTTAACAATGTTTGTGAATTAACAATATTTTTTGTTCCATTTTCTGTGCAAATATAAGGACTGTCCCGTTTACCGACTTTAAAGCACGAAAAATTGCCCATCTTAAGAAAAATTCACTTCTAGGTCCAAACCTCAGAATTCTTAAGGCTGGCGCTGAATTTTGTTAACAGTGATGGAAAACTCGTTCACTCATTCAGGCGTTACTTTCATATTTAGTTTGCGTTTGTGGAAATACATTTTAAGCAATTTCCATTTTGGCACTTTTGAGTCCCTATTTTCAATAATTAACTTGAGAATGTCCGAAGAGGTCGATCGATTTGCACCTGGACGCTCAAATCGATTCAAATTTAATGTTGTTCCAAAATTTTAAGCCAATTGGTGAAGAAATTTTGGAGATTATAGACTTCGACCAAAGAAGCATTTACCCCTTTATTTATATAGAAGAATATCGACTCATACGTTTATACTAACCTTAAAACAACCTAAGAATGAGCACATTCTGATGGGCGCTGCATATAAAAGCTAATCCTATTCAAATACAACGTTGTGTCAAAATAGCAACACAATCGCTGAAGAATTTTAAAGATGTTTTTTATATGTTTCATCGTCCATTACGTTCAACACAATTTATTTATTTACTTTCATTTCGAATATAGCACTATCAATATGAAAGAATATACAAATAATTAAGTCTTAGAGAAGATTTCCTTTTTCTAGTTATATATTCATAATAAACGTTGTGAAGTATAGCGTATGCAATCAAATTTACGATATATAATACGGATAGTAGAATGTATATGAAGGAACATCGGCTTACTCATTTCCCCGCTATAAAATTTTCGCGACATTACTCTTCACCACGAGCTGCACATATAAACCCAAAGTCACTCGCACCCAAACACAAACACGCAGAGTTAAGGTCAGGAAGATTGATCGATGTGATTTCGTAGCGCGCGGACGTTTTACTGAAGTGCTCCGTTTCGTCATGATCGGTATAAATAATATAAAATTACCTTGAGAAGGAACAGACTCCGTTTTCTTCTCTGCAGGCTTTCCCGCCTTTGTTATTTTACTTGGAGACCGTTCACTGGCACTAAAGCGCAGAAGCAAAAGAAAACTGACAAAAAGACAAAACAGAAAAGACAGAGCAATAGTTGCTTCATTGCTGCTATAACGCAACTCTGGACATTCGAGTAAAAATTTAAAATATCAAGCCGTAGAATAGACACTCCGCTTTCCAAGAACTGGCTCGGTGTAGCTTCAATAAATAAGCTGTACTAGTCAAACCACCATCGACTGGTGGCCACACAGGATGGAGAAAGAATAATTAAAATAGTAGCAGCAATAAACAACTAGCAGCCGCGAAAATAACATACACAAAAAACAAACAAGTAAACCAATATAGGAACATAACTACATACAAACGTATGCATACAAACACACGCACACAGACAATAGCGCTAAAAGAACATTCCAAAACACACAGGCTGCATGCGAGAAAGTCCGCAAGCGGTAGCCGACAGGTCAGAAGAAGCACTCATTTGCGATGCTCGCTAGAGCAACTGGCTCTAAAACAAACACAGAAGAAGGGTCGAACGCTGCCGCCAATCTTACAAAAGAAGGTGTAGCGTGTACAGGTGGCAAACAAGACGAGAATTCGTTTGCTTTGCCAGGGGGGAAAATTGTGAATTTAATCGAAATGATGACCCTTGTAACTGTCTGTTTGATCAAACGAATAATCGGAAAAGGACTTCAATGATTTGTTTATGGCAGTTGAATATTGCCACTTAATTATTATCGGAGGCTGAATAGACGATTGTTCATTTGATATCAAAATGACAAAAACAATAGTAATAAAAAAAAAAATCAACTATACGAGGGGAATTAGTACTTTAAGATTAAATTGCATACTAAATATACAAATCGATAATCTTTTAAATTATTATTCATACATTTTTCTTTGTATAGATGTGGCCCCAACGTACGTGTTTATATCATACTTATTTAGACTCAACTTAGACATCAAAGAGCATCAAGCCATGATCCATTTAATAGAAAGGACACACACTCATATCAATAAGCATATATTTAGCAGCAAAATTCATCAAAATGAAGATTTCTCCTATTATATGACGTTATTTACAGTGAATAAGATTTTAAATCAATTCCAAAGGATGCAAGGTTACGGGGCAAATGACTCCACCCGGAATGTTTGCCACTAAAGATTCATTTATTAGGTGTTGTTGTTGTGAACTTACTTGTATTAAAGAAGACCTTGGACAGCATAAAATTTTTCTATCTCTTTTTCTCACATCATCTTTGGCTTTTATAATTGTTTTAATAAACATTTACCACAAATCAAAAAAGGTCTTTATTTTTAACATAAATTTCTTCACTAAAAAAAAAAAATGTTCTTTATTTTTACTTTACAAGAAACTGGCAAATTTTTATTCTTCCTGTTCATGTTAACATATGACCTTTCTTTTCCTTTTCTTTTTAATGTTTCAAATTGTACATTCTCGTGATAGATGCGTCGTTTGTCCATTCAATCCTGCTGACATGGATAAACAATTTATTATGAATAGTTTATGGAAAATTGGATGATTATTTTAGTAAATAAGCGTTTGCTTGTAACTTAATAAATGAGATGAATAAATCACATCAAATCAAAAACATACCTTTTCTTTATCGATGTTTTCGTTCAAGTGCCTAAATACCTTTTTTACAAACAATATTCGCAATTGCTCGCGAAAGTTTATGTGATTGTGTGGCTCACAGACAGAGACTTCCATTGGCTTCATATTTATTTTCTCTCTATTTTAGAAATGCGTGTTGTGTTGTTAAACATTACAATTTCTAAAGTTATTGCCGGTTTTTTCCTCTACTTCATCGAGATTTATATATACTTTTTTTATCACTGTTCAGTGCTCTGCATATTAAATATATATTTAATATTCTAACTTATTTAATGTTTGTTATAAATTATTAAAACATTAATGATAAAGCAACTAAACAATGATTCATTTCCTTTTTTTTCTTTTTATTGTGCGAAACTTTAACAAGAAGTCTATCTAATTTTTCATTCCTTTTTTAAATTGTCCATTCTCTATCCTGTACTTTTCATATCGCCTGCATACGCTCACTTTGGCTGCTTTAAACTTGAAATTTTTGTTCTACAAAATATAATCGTCTGCAGGTTATGCGTGAGCGTTTTACTGCTGCATTTTCAATTGCCAAAATTTTTTTATAAGTAGCGATTTTTCACATTAGGTTATTTTTCTTCAATAATCTATCACTATGTTTGCAAGGAAAGCCAAACCTAGATATAATATAATTTACTATTTTTACACTTTTGCTGTGATATTTTTATATTAAACAATTTTTGATTCCTTAAAAGCTTTTCCAAATTGCATATATGTTCTTCTTCACTAACAATTTCTTGTTCACAAAAATTTCTTCATCGCAATTTATTTCACAGTTTTACAATATTTCTTAAATTGTTACCTATCTTTTCACAAATAATTCTGCATCACACTTTGTTTACGGATTTAATTTTCTGTATTAACCCACGAATTTTCAGTAATTTTCCCGATTCAATTTATAGTATATAGTAAAATAATTCCTTCAAACCTGTTTTCAATCTATTCCCCTTCTAAAACAAAACCACTAAAGGCTACTTCAGAAAAATCTCCTCACCGTCAGATTGTTAAACACCACCACACATTACAAAGCATGTGTTGTGAGCGAGTGTGAACGAGAGAAATGAAGGCAATTAAATAATGTTGAGGTGATCATGCGCGAAAGTCTTCCATGAAATATGCCTAGCTTTTTTACTTTTGAGCTCCGCAATAACGTGACCCATGCTTAGCAACGACTACGTCTTTTTTCGTCAGTCCATAAAGAAGAACAAGGCTCTTATAAAAGACTGACGTTTCGTAATAATGCATACGATTTGCCGTCACTTAGCAAATTTTATCCTAATAAATCGAGATATAGCCGTTAAAAAGGTCGAACGAAGTGATTGGTTGACCCATCGGTGGTCTTAAAATTTAGTTCGAAGCTTTCGTCCGCTTACAGACATCACAAGAAGAAACAAAGGCCAGTACAAAAACGTTTTTAAACGAAAAATGATTCTGGTTACGCCGGATTGAAACGCTTCAAAATTCAAATCAATTTCGATTTCCACAAAATTATTATCCATGAATTAACTTCTTCGAGGTTCTCGGAATGAGCACGAGACAACCAATTGGGCACAACATGCTGACTACCTTTTCGATTCTTAATGGAAAAGTTGAAACCTTGCAATTTTAGCGATCATCTAGCCAATCAACCGTGAAGATCCTTTGGGACATTAATCAATTGAGAGAAGCTTGATCCGTAATTATGTCAAAGTCATGCCTTTATAAATAGGCCCGAAACTTTTCAACAGCCAAAAAAGTACCTAAACTGCTTTGCTCAGAGGCTGAATAGTACCTTTGAGCACTATTAAGCTCATGGGACATAAGCAATTGCAACTTCTTCTCCACGTTCATTCTCCAACTCCAAACTGACTTGCGTTATATTGTATAGAAAATGTACGATTGAATTCTGGATTCTGTAATAACAAAGCAGGACATAATTATTCTTTCAGGGTTTCAAAAGAAATTTTCACTGCCTCTGACTACTCGAAAGTTTTTTTCTTAGTATGTGTATCAGGGAAGTCGACAAGGATGCAAAATTACGCCCAAAATGACAGAATCAACCACTAACACATAACAATCTTTCTAGCTGGGGAGCAGATTTCGAGAAAGAATAGTCACGAATGCTATTACCAGTAATATCATCATCACTAGAAGTGGTGTCTAAAGTGTAGCGAAGAAGGCCATCGAGCAAAATATTGCACTAAAGCGCCTGATTTGGTATATGCAAAGAGCAAAATAGGCCTCATAGTCACTCTATTGCTAGCAAAAACTAGTCTATAAATACAAGTCGCAGCACGATCAAAAGCCGCTAATGAAGTCGATGCTACTTAAAACAACTTACTGTTGAGCAGCACAAGATGTGCTTCAACCAAATGTCAAATAATTATCAACTGACATCGTCATCTTAAGTGCCCTTTACAAGGTGAGCAAAAGACACAACCGGTATGCCAATCTGGTAGCGCGACACCCATCTCTTACATATGAGATTCGTTCCAGAAGACGAATGCTGGGTGTCCAGCTGTACTGTAATCTTGAGTCTTCTTCGATGTGGCCATCTTGAACTCAGGTTCATTCTTCTGCGATTGACATAACCTTGGCCAGCACCACACTATCATTGCTTGCGGTACACCGACCAAAAGCGGCGGAGGGCAAGGGACGGCTGAAAAGGCCGCACAACGCTAAGAATTTTCGACGACAAGACAAATAAGCGCCGTCCCTTACGTAAGTGCTTTCCACTCCCATTACGATACTGATACCATCGGACGGAGATCGTCTTATATAAGCTTATAGGTAAGCATCAAGACCGAGACCGGTAATGTTTTGATTACGATATATCGGATGATTAATTTGAGTAAATGGTATTGGGGTGGTGGTGGCAGTAGTCTGCTACCCGTAAAACAGGGGTGCAATCCTAAAAAGATTTCGGGCTATTGCTGTTCACTGCTTCAGCTCCGTTAAAATCCGGGAAGTATGGCAAGAACGACTTAGTTTATGGTGTATAAAGTTCGACTTGGCATTGAACGCTACTTTCACACTGTCTAGCGTCAACCCACGCTGAGCTTTCTTGCTCGCTTAGATACTCCTGATGTCCGTAAAGGCAGCTACTTTGATGTGAATGGGATTGTGAGCAAGTTTAAGATTGGTTGGATGGTTAGCCGGATGCGCTAAACGAACATGTTATAGACGCAGCCGACAAGTGGTCGTAACTGCAGGCGATTTCAACGCGTGTGCGGTAGGAAGGGACTGCCCCGGCTATAATAGTGGAAGTCACAACCTGCTCGAAACGTTTGCCGGGCTGCCCGTGGAACTCTTTAATAACGGGCGTAGAAAAGCCCTCCGGGAAGCGGAAGCAGGTTCAAAGATCGACATCACCTTTGTCAATGATGGCTGGGCTGCAAGGTGTAGATTCTACGAACAGTGAACATGTTGCGATATTTTTAGATATTCAGAATCAGACCTCGACAACTAGGTAACCTTCGATTACAATTTTGAGGTGAGTTGAAGAGAGTGATCAAAAACTGTAAAAAGACTAACTTTAATCGTATACGCCACAAAAAAGATATCAATCCATTGGGAACGTCGTACAAGATTGCTTCAAAAAAAGTGGAAGGACAGAGGTCACCGCAAATCACTTGCCCATTCATTCTCCGGAAAATACCAGTGACACTTTTTGTGGAGAGACCGCCTTACGTAGTGGCAATTACGTACGTTGCGGAAAATAAACCTGTACCAACAACTACTGTGGGGGAGTTACTGAACGCCTGCAAAAGAATCGGGGATAGGAAACCCGCTAGAACGAATGGATTCTCAAACAGTGCTCAAAAGGCAACGCGCTGCAAAGGTCTCGATATGGATCTGCATTACCAAGATAGAGAAATTCTATGGAATTAGGATTGTCTAAGGATTGAGTACGATTATATCAGACTTCTTCTCGATTTAGAATGCTGCTTTGTATAGGATGAGGTCCAATTAAATTTAGTTCGCTTTCCGTAGATTCTATTTGTGCGGTCATCCTGAACAAATATATCCTTTAATTCCTTACGAAATTTGAGTTTTTTGTGTGTTTTTCTGTAACTCTCTTTTTTGACTGATACATTTTATTTTTGACGTCTTATAGTATTTTTTCCAGAGCCGTCTTGAAATTTAGAAGGCCTCATGTTGACTGCTTTTTCTGTCAAATTACTTAAAGCTTTTTACGTTGCTCTTCCAAAATATTTCCAACGGGCTTGCGACCGAAATCATTGGGAACAGATTTGCCAGTATCCACAGCTTCTTCTTTAGTCGCATTCAAACCCTATAGAAACAACGGTTTTAAATTTTTTAAAAAGACGCGAAGAATGAACCAATGCCGCACTCATGGTGTACTAGTCGGGGTGACACGTATAATGAACCTATGTGCCTTTAAACACCTCGAACTTTATTACAGTAATATGACCGACATGGGAGCTGTTACATTTCTGAATGATATATTAAGTATGCTCTCTTTTATAACGGCTTTATTTTAATTTAGTTTTGTTTGGGTTCTTAAGTGAAGACTAAAGTAAATGGGTACAACGGAATTACGACAATTATATTTGGCACCGTCAGTGCTAACTGTCAGTATAGAGATGCCTTTCATAGAAATAATTTCAAGGCTGTTTTGAACTCAAAATGCTGGCGTTCTCCTCTAAATGACAATACACGGAGATATCTTGTAAATTATCTCCAAAGTATCTATCAGTGCAAATATACAATGGCGTTTATTCACGCACTTGTCCTTGAACAATGTCATGTTTTATATAGATATTACTTAAAAACGAATTATTTATTCCAGCGTCCGATTTAGAAATGACGTTTTCCGACGACGATGTGTTGGAGGCGAAAAGTGGCCAGATGGCCAGTTCGCTTGAAGGGAGCGGTGGAAACCGCAACCACAGTCTGTCCAATAGCGACACGATGCTTTCAGATTCCATTTCAGCCGGCTTAGAGAAAGACAGTGGTTAGTTTACATCTACCAATTGATTGGATGGGGCACACCCAACAACGTCTGTTTCACTTTCCGTTGTTGAGGCTGCACAGACTATTCTAAACACGAAACCAGTGGAAACCTGGTCTTTGGTTGTCCGTATTAAAAACACTGTAGACGCACTTAACGTGGTTAAGAAGATCGTAGAAAAGATGGGACCGACATTGGCGTAGGGTTAACCTACCCGCGCGGGGAAACTGTAACCCGTAGGCCATACGTTGTGATGAGAGAAGTTTATGGCTAACGCAAAGGTTGAGGATGTCGGGCTTAACGTTTCTGTTGTTAATATATTTGGCCAGAAAGTTTTGGTGCAGTTCGTCGATCTGAAGTTAAGTCCGGCCGTTTGTATGGATAAGTTGTAGGAGATGAACCTGAAAGGTTTGTTCTCTAGTCGCCAAGACTTTGACTGGACGTTCCGCCTTGTGTCGAAACGATGGGCATATGCTGACAGCAAGACCAATATTGTCTTGAAAGGCTGTAGCACGGCCATGGAGTGTCTTTTGCTTAGCCATAGCTTTGACCACATGGTCAAAGACTGCATGGTGAGGGACATAGTTTGTCTACATTGTGGTGAAAGTGTCCACTGATACGGTGTATGTACGAACGCCGCAAACTGCGAGTGTAGGGAGCTTTCGGCGGGTCATCTTGTGATGTATTTCGCCTCTCCTAAATATAACGGGGCGGTTGCGCGGGTGGCATCTCGCCATTAAAATGGCCTCTTACTGCAATATAGCTGCAATCGCAGTTACAATGCGTTGTGCGAGTTCGGTCAGTGTATGCGTGAATTAGGCATTGGTGCGAGAGCCGTGCGTATCCTGTGGTACGCTTAAGGACTTGCCAGCGGATATTCGTGTGTTCCTTGACACCAATAGGCACTCTGCTGTTACTAATAATGAGGTCAACGTGGAAGCCACACTTGCAATGGCAGGTAGTCTGTGTGTCCGTTGAAAGTCCATACGGTAGGTTGTTTTGTGGAAGCCTTTATTGTAGGTTCAATCAAGAACTGGTTGCTGCTTGCTGGTGCTTGCTCATCTTTACGGGTTAGAAAAATGCCAGAACCACTTTCTGGCTTACGCAACCAAATAAGAGGTGAAGTGTTGTATGAAGGGTGTATAACCAGAAGTTTCTAGGTGTTAAATGAGCCGAGTGATTGGTTCGCTTTGTATCGTTCAGTTAGGGCTAGTGACATTGATGCCCCTATTGCTAATAGGTCAATTCCAGCGGGCGAGAAGGTGTTATGCCGCGAATACCGTTCAGCTTAGAGTCGATTTCAGGCAATGCCTCAATGATTACAAGAGTATACTTATTAAGACTAAAGAGGACGACTGGAGAAATTTTGTCATCCAAAAACGCGGTGATCCTTTGGGTCAGATCTACCGTGCTACGACGGGAAAAAACCCTTATATCTAAGTGGTGTTCGGGCTTCAAATGGACTATTATCCACCTGGAGGGAGTGTCTTGACGCATTAACAGCATATTCTTTCCTGAGCTGGGTGATACGGTACTTCCGAATATTGGGTTGGTGCTTCCTACCCCGCTCTTGGAGAAAAATGAAGTTGGGTATGCAATTTCGAAAATCGGCTAGATAACTTAAGCCATCTGGAAAGTTATGCTTGAATGGTGGTAAAGAACTTACTCTCAGTATCTGCCTAGATGTTATTTTCCACTACAGTGGCAAATGTCGTAGTTTTCCTGAAGTCACCTGATAAGGTGAGGAAGGATCCTTCGTCGTATCGGGGTATCAGAGTCCTCCGGGTGCTTAAAAATGTTCTGGAGAGGACAATGATAGAGAGACTTCATATGATATCTATTTTATTATAGTCTATCTGATAGGCAGTTAGGCTTCCGCGAGGGTCGCTATACTGAAGGCGCCTGGGTACATGTGCAAACATGTGCCAAGGACTTCGACGAGAAATATGTGTTAGGTATTTTTAACTTTATTCACCATATCTGCTTCATAGAAAACCACCCGGGTTTTAGCTTTAGCGTACATTTCAGGTTTCTACTTACAGCCCACGGATCTCTAAATGCAGTGTTTCATGAAACAGGCTGTTCTGAAAGTAGGGCTTGCTTATGTGGCGATCTGTCCGAGACTATGAAAACATGTTGTTGGTGTGCCCTGAGTACTCTGCATTCAGAGACTTAGATGCCACGGGAGTCAAGGTAGGTCGTGGTACAATCGACTGTTCTCTGGCTTTCTCTACTCCTAAGACGACAGCTGCATTGACTGCGTTTGTATCAGGTGTTTTCCTCAAGCGCCAGCTTATTTGGTTTGGTGTGTTTGGTGGTTTGTGTAACTCTGTCTAAGCTCTGCTTTGACTGTTTTGTCTATAATTTATTGAACGGTCTCTGACTGACTGCGAGGTGAGCCGCATGGGACTCTGTAAATCCTGCCAAAGACTTCCCCTGATTCTATTATGGCATTGTGGTGGAAACTCGTTTCCACGTTTGCTTGGATTGTTATGGTTGTTACAACTCCGTTTGAACTCCGATGACGCCTATCTCATTCCGAGTTTCAGCTCGAACAGGACATGATGCAAAGCGTGACAGAGGGCTTTTATTATTTCTTCTTTCATTACGTTTTCTCCTTTTATATCAGATACAACAGACGTCAGGAGCCTACGAAGCAATCTTTCAGGTCCCACCTGACAGCGGGAATGGCCCATTGCCGGAGTTTCTTGATGGCTATGGTTGGCCGATATCGCGCGAAGAACGTCGGCTCGTTGTGGAGTTGCATAACAACCAGGTGTTTGACCCAAAGAAAGATAGATGTAGTAGTTAGGCCTCGTTCTTTGCAGGGGGGAAGATACGCCCGTATACGTTCCTTCACTGGAAGTAAAGGCGCTGAATCTGTGTCTTCACACTTCATGTGCCTTCGGACACCATACGATTAAGCTTTCCACGTTAAACATCTACAAACATTTGATCATTCATAATAGAGAGTAAAACTATGGGATCCCTTTGGGCGCTCATAGACGTACTGAAACCCTTATCTTTTCGTGGTGTTCCTCATAAACGTTCACTGTTTTATGACTCTCACTTTCGACAGTTGCGCAGTCCAACGGCAAAGAAGGTTTTAAAACTTGCTATCTATAAACTGGTAACGGATTTTTCTCTTGGAAGCCTAACAAGTGTAAAGCACTTTTAAGATAACTCGTGTGCCATCGGATGCCGTGGTGTTAGGCCTTTAGGGTAGGAACCCAAGTAAAACCATTTAAGGAATATGATCTTTTATGATAGTAGGGGAGTTACAACATTTGAAAACGCGGACAAAGTACTCCGTAAACGGCCGATGAATTGTTGCTTAGTAAAGTAACGTAAAAATCCGCCCTCATCTACTGTACAAATGAAATCAAAAACTGGTTGTGATATTTTTTTATTTAATGTTGGTGGAAATATACCTTTTTACAATGCGATCGATTTAAAAATATTTTCAACCTGCTTTATTGTAGACTTCTGATTCGATTTTTGTTTTCCATCCGAATTAAGAACATCTGAACTCGGCCTTAACAAAACATTTTTCATTAAATCAATATTGATTTTATGTTGGCTTCCAAATTCAATGTTATACGATGAAATACGTTTTGGGTTGGTTCTTCTCCCAAAATTTGAAGGTTGTTTCCTCACTTGATTTGGTGCGGCTTCTGTATTTCCGGTTAAGAACATTGCAAACGTCATAAATTCATCTTTAAAAATGCTGCCATCTAAGACAGACTGTTATCATCAGTTTTCCATTGTTTAGGGGATTTCTGATTTTTCAATGTTAACTTCCACGTCTTCTAAATCATGTTTACAAAATGACGTTTCAGGTAATTTTCTCTAAAGCAAGTATTTAATTCTTGTTTAATTTTAATCCACTTATTTTATTCTGAAAAAGAGACGTTGTTGAATAATCTTGGGAATAACTTGGGAATAACTTTCTATCAATAACTCCGTTGACTTTTTGTCATCCACATTCTTAGAGCATGTATTCGGGTGCAATAAAATTACTTTATTTAGTTTTAGCTTCAATCTATTGAACATTGTCTAACAAGTTCCCGATAAATCCACTTAATAGTAACGCTAAGATTATATTTAAGAGGCTTTACTTCACAAAAAATAGTTCATGTTTTGTTAAATCTATCATTAGCACAGTTGAGCTCTGCTTATATTGATATTATTGCTTTTGAAGACCTAAAACATATGTTCATGATTCCTTAGTCGGCTTAACTTTTTTTTAAGACCATTTTCTCCAGTGTTACAGTACTAACAGCAAAAATTCTAGTTAAATATGTTCATTCAATGTCTTAATAAATCATTTACGTTTTAAGTAAAGTCGATTAATAAATAACCGTGAGTTTTGTTACTTACATATTTAAATATTCACAAAAACTGAGATAAATTTTCAGGATGAATTTGTCTCGCTAAATTTTGAAACTATAGAACATGTCTAGAAGTTTTAAAAACAACTACATATTTTGAATTGAATGGTTTGTAAAAAATATTCTAGGTTATTAGAACGACAGAAAAATTTCTGTAATGTGACCCGTTATTGAAAAGTTCACAAACTGTTTTGCTGAAAGCGCCCATCATTAAGTCATCGAGTATAATGCGAGTTGGTTCATTGAAAATATTTTCCAAATTCTCTGGTGTTGCGTTGTTATATTCCATACTCCAAATCCTTCTTATAAATAAGTTTTTTTAAAATGTTTTTTTGCTTGACCCTGATGATTCACAAATAAGCACAGTAAATCAATGGTAAAATTGATAAAACGCGCTGCTTTGTTAACCACAAAATGCAGAATTAACTAGGACTTCTTTGAATACGTAATTTTATAAATATTTGTTGTCTGAGGTAATAACTTTAATGGCGTCTGAGTTTTTTTCACTGTAGATAAAAAGCTTACATAAATTGTTGAAATAAAGGTGTTTGAGTGTCCAAGAATATTACTTTGGATATTAAATATTTTTTAAGAAATTCTTCTTTTTCTCTTCCCACTATTAAAACAGAATCATGGTGATTCAACCGTGATGGTATGTCACATAAGCAAGAGTAGTCTATTAGTCCATTCTACCAATGTAAACCATGAATAAATTTAGCACAAAAATTATTTAGACCTTTAGTCTTCCCATTTAATTTCTTTTCACCGAATGGAGGCCTAAATGACGAGTAGTTAGCTATAACAGAGTTTGCACTCATATATGCTATCTCTTTATAAAAACTAGTTTCAGATGTCCATACAAATACTGGAAATTAACAAGAGCGAATGTGGCTTTAGTTATGCATGGCTTGATGAGTCATTGCTAAATACTGATCTAGTTTTATATAATCTTCGGGTTTATTTTTTTACTTATTTGCAATTGCAAGATTTAGTTACAGTGAAAATCCAATTAAATTAATTAATCCATACAATTGAAGGTTTAACGTAATTATAAATTATTAAAAAAAAATATTAAAACTACGACAATTTACAGAAACATATAAGAAATAAATAACGTGAACATAATTTCTCATCAAACTAACCTGCACCCTACTACATTATTTCGTAAACATGAATAAGTGGGTTGCTGGAGCTTAGCTCATTAATGGGATTTCAATTTTCTATTAGGTACGACGTTGACAGTATACGGGCATTATGAAGAGTAGCCTTAACAAAAGCAACAGGATACGATAAGGAAATTATATTATAAATCTCGTTTAAATTATTGCAGAGGGCTCTATGTATAAAAAGAAAGTTCCTTATTTATCGCACTTAACAAAACCGACGAGTCAATGATGCTTTACTATGAAAATAATATCTAATACCATCCTGCGTTTATCTGGTGACGGCAGGGATAGAAGTACTAACTTATTTTCATAAGTAGGTAAAGCGACATGTAAATCCCAACCTAAATTTCTGAGCGAATAAAGCAGGAACTGCAAAGATTATATGGAAGACACACAACAACGATAGGAACGTGATCCTGCGACCGAGGCGTATTGCAATACAAATCGTCCTAAGCTCACATATAGTCTTCTCACATTCTACAACTTAAGAGAGTCTATAAAATATTCAGTTACGAGCAAGTCTCGCCACGAAAATGACAGCTGCTTACATATCGTTTATTTTACCTCATGAAATTGAAGAAACAACAAGTTACCAAATTATTGAAGTCACTTTGGAGGAGATATGATTGAATTGCCGAATCAACAGGCAAGAAAAGTTTAGCGCCATTTGCACACATTAGGATACAGACAGATTCCATAGCTGAAATCCTTAATATACGGGATAAACAGAATAGATCCCAAGTGGCTCCTTTATAGGATACCTGAAAGGACGAGAATCTCGTGACATTGAGAAGATTTAGAATTGAACAATCTACCATCAAGACAGGAGGACAACCAATCAACTAAATATGGTGGGAAACTTTTCTATAAAAATAATTTGTGGTTATTTCTATCAAAGGCCTTGCTTAAGTCAGTGTAAATAACATCCAACTTCGGAGAAGGCCTTAAATAGCAAGCAAATTCAAGAATGTTAGTGGTGGCCGACCTGCCCTTTAAAAATGCATCCCGGCAATAGCAGACTTAATAGCAAAGTTAATACGAGACGTACTAAAACGCTCAAATAATTTAGGTAAAACACTAAGTTTGGCATTTTCTCCATAGCTTCTAACATGATGTGTATTACCACTTTTGTAAAGTGGGAGCATAAAACTTGTTTTCCGACAGGCCGGAAATCTACCCATTTCAAGAGAATGGTTGAAAATGAATGCAATAATCCGAGTCAGTTTAACTAGGCAGTTTTTGAGAACACAAGAGGTAAGCCCATACGGGCGCGGTAAACAGCTATGCTTTAACGATCTTGGTCCTTGTAAGACTTGATCGTCAGAGATAATTATTCTTGGGATTGATAAGCACTCATTTAGCTGATACAGATATGAACAGGAGGGATTAAACTGCTAGAAATGAAGTTACGTTGAAATAAATTAGTAAAAAAGATTGAAATCATATATCCCACAGACGTTTAAAATCCGAAGGAAATGCAGTAACTATTCTCATTGCTTCTGACGACGGAGTATCTAGCACAGTCAAGCGATGCGCCACTTTTTTGTATCTTTTAAACAATCTCTTTGTATTTTTCATCCAATTAACCCAGACCGGATGTGAACTTCCCTCACTAGAACGGGACACTGGCAAAGATAAGAACTTGTCATCATTCGCGATTTTATAAAACGAGGAAACCAAAACTTTTATGTGCACGAAAGATTGATGTAGATTAATATTCACTAGGAATCTTTTAAATAGGATAAAATACCTTTTATTAAAAGCATAGCTTAGCTAGCCAAGACCGGGGTTGGATGGACTAGACTGACTAGGCTTGACCGCCGTACTAAATTATGTTGATGCGTAAGGTGGCGGATGATGAGTGTTCAGATAAGACGAAAGGCGAAGAACGATTAACGAAGAGATGTAGCATAATAGATAATATTAAGTCATCAGCCCCTATTATTTATATTAGGAGCAGCTATAACAGGCCTAACTCAAAAATGTCATCTAGAAATTCGTTAAGTCTATGAATAGAAATCAACTAGCTAGAATCGACGTTAGGACGACAAGAGAAATTAGGCAATTTAAAACCATCAAGCACAATCCAGTAGCTTGATTTGACCCACTACTTCACCAATAAATGAGGCATATAAGGTAAGCACTTATATTCGCATTGGAAGCACTGCCCGAACAAGTAATAGAAACGTTTATAACAACGAACAAGTAATAAAAAGGCTATAAGGACGCCACCTTCAATCTTATTTAACCTGTACGTCGCAAGCCCATAGACACGATCCGGAAAGAGCTCGGAGCTTTGCGTTTCGGGCTTCAACCGAGTTTCCGGTAATGATAATATTAAATAGCCATGGCTTAAGTAACTAAAATAAACTTGCCTCAGATTAGAGTTTAGGCCTCTAACATTTTGGTAAATGGTAGAGAACTGACACTTTAGTTTTTTGAAAGTACAACAAGAGACACTAGTTTGGAAAGGGGGTCTGGAGAGGTCAAACGCAACAAGTCTCTCCCAAAAGCAATATTACTACCACTAGTTTTGTTTTTATTTTATCAATACGAGTGTACGTAAGATGTTTAGGCGCGAGAAGTAGTGCAGAACGAGCTCCATCACAAGCAGCATCGTGATACGCTTTGGGATAGATGAGCCACCCACTGCTTTTGTACGATTTGCAATTTTAACAAGTAAGAAAGTTAAATTCGGTCGGAACCGAATACTTTATAACCGTTACCCTAAAAAAAAGCAAAAGAAGTAAAAGAACATCATTTTTTCTTCCTTTTTTCAAAATAAAAGTTTTTGTCGTATAGTCATGTGCGCGTTGCAGGCGTCTCCTTTGAAAAGTTTACTTCAATTCTAACTTCTTTTGCAAAGTTTTAGGCGATATCTTGATTTCCGCTAAGGGAAGCATAGTTACCACAAATAATACAAAGCTGCGCAAACAGAAAGATAGAGAGGCGAACAGCCGGACATATTTAGGTGTATTCCAAATTTGAAAATGGTCAAAAGTTTGTATACTTTATGGAAGTTTTGTAGTTTGTTGCTGCGCGGTATAAACCTGTTGAAAAAACAACTAAAGTTTGATACACTATAATATTGGGTAGAAGTGGTAATTTTTTCCATTTTTATGCTAGAATGCTACAGCCTCGCCCACAGAATAAGCGTTCAAATTTTTGTCCATTTATTTGCTATAGTTTATGAGTAACCAGTAAAAAACCAACTTTCCATTTTCTATGAAAAACAGATGTGTTGTCCGTTTACGTAGTGCTGTGGGCTTGTCATTCAACCGATTTGGCCCATTTTCAATAGTAATCTGCGCGCAAGAACTTCCAATGTTTGTGCTAAATTTGAAGTCGGGAGCTTCATTTGTGCGGCCAGGCGAATGTTGAAAACAGATATTATACAGGCGGACAGACGGATATGCTTAGGTCGATTTAGAATCTGATGCTGATCCTAAATATACATACTTTGTGGGGTCTCTGATGTTTCCATCTGGACGTTGCAAACGTTTTGACAAAATGAATATACCCTTCATCCTATAAAAATTATTTATAATTTTAAAATTGTTATAATATTTAAAAATTTTGTGCCAGCAATCGTCTAACTTCCTCGCCCAATTAGCAATTGAGATGCTTCCCCACAAGCATCAACGCCATTGTCTTCCTAGGTTGCCGTGATATTCAAATGGTGTCCTTCCACGCTCTAGTGAACGCAAATGCAGCTCTTTGGGCTCTAACAGCTCGTGCGCTCTCCCTGTAGAATACGCCAGCAACTTAGAAAAATGTTGAAAAACTATAGCTCGATTTTTGAAATCCTAAATAGTGTAATACCAACCTTTAGACACATCAATACATCTTTTCACCGTGTTTCCCGCCTTGCAATGGATTCCGTTGTATATTTTTTTTAGGGGATCCGCCGGATTTTGATAAAGTGTCATCAACCGTGGCTCCACTACCACGTGCAAAATATTACGAAGATGTAGGTTTTTGTTGCCTGTACTTTTTTTGACCGCCTACCGAGGAAGCATGCTCAGTCTAGTGATTTCAAGGTAGGCTCTTTCACTGGGGTGCCTCTGCAAATGCAAATCATGAGAAGATTCCAGAAATTAGAAATTGACTGCTACGCTTTCCATTTCATGGTCGCAAATCTAAAGAGGAATGTTTGCATTTATTTAATTGCTATTATACAAACATTCAGATTACTTACCACCATTCGGTTACAATGGGTCTTCCTTTCCGAATAATGAAAATTGGTTAATACCGCTTCGAAAGGCATATATGCGTTCCTTTAGTACATCCAATCATTGTAATAAATGTTAAAAATATTATAATCGTCGTTTATTCTAAAATAAAAAGTTCAATTACTTACCGCCTCAAATACCAAATTTCTAGTAAAACCACACCATCGTACGCGCGTTTACGGTCCAATGAATCGGCACAAAGTTTTGTTTCTAACACTTGTAACACCTCTGATACAACAATTTACAACGAGCATGCCACAAAGCCCTTTTCGCCCGTCTTGTGGTGATTTTTTTTTTTGCTGTTTACATTTTTCTTTTAAACCTGTTTTTCTACAACCGCAACTCTAAAAGAGAGATTTGTGGTAACTCTTCTTGGTTTATATTAAATAGTAATGCAAATTTGTTCCCAGCGACGGCAACTTTATTGTCGCCATGTTTGGCGTAAGTCAGAGAGGGCATTGAGCGACAGTCACCAACAAATTTGCTTACGTGTTTAGATTATATTGGTGACTGTTGCCTGTTTACATGATTACCCCGCAAAGCCGGCAAAGCTATAGATACCGTAGAGCGGACAGAAGATATATGCAATAGGCTAAGCGTACCAAGCCATAACTTGGGAAATAGAAAGAAAGTACAAGGGTTATGGAAAATTAGTGGTAATGGTCATAAGCTGACTTACGATCAAATAGTTCGCAGTCTCACATTAAAATATTATAAATTACACAAGTTAGGGTTTTAAGATAGATTTCAATTTATCTTAGTTCTATTCTACCAACCATTTATATTCTCTTACACAAGAAGTGTTAGTTTCCGTCAGATCAGAAACGCTTACTCAGAATTTTAACACTAGCTGCTTAAATTCACAACCCTCTTACATTAATGTGTTAGGCTCTTATTAGGGCTCAATTTTGTCTAGATTATTACTTAACGGTACTGTTATATAAAGGATGAAAATAAATAAATTGTTTGCTAACATTTTATAGGCATTTGATTTATTTTTGCCTTCTTCTTAGATTAGGGCTGGTCACAAATACCAGGCAAAAAGAAAATGAGTGCTAATAGGTTATCCTTACAAACCTCCAAAGGAGGTCCAAGCGAGCATGTCGGCGAAAAGAGAATTGTCACGCTGATAAATTTAGAAGTGACCATCGGCGGCAACGAAAACTTGCATATAGTTGGCACAAATGATGCAATTGTTAACCAAATTAAAGGTAAGCTTAAGTCGCTCAACGACAGCAAGCTAAAGCTAACCAAAGGAAAGAACAATTTAATCCGGCTGGTTGGATTAAGTTAAGTAAATTTTCATCTATTTTTTATACTTTCGTTTCTTAGCACAATTTCGAATTGTGAACTTGTACTTCGAATTTCAAATACTTATACATTAACAAATATATTTACCTATAGCGAATGCATAGTGTTTCAAAACAAACTCCAAATCAAAACTTAGTTTTGAACAAAAACATTACGTTTGTATAAGTAGTACTTAATAATTTTGTTGTGAAAATGTTGCTAGTGAAAGGTCTTGTCTCATATATTAAGTGACTTTCCAAATTTCGTGGGCTACGTGCACTTTAAGGATTTTTTCTCTTTTTTTGTTTGTTCTCGTTGTGTTGGTGCACGTGCACCCAATATATGTTGATATTATCACCCATTTTGCATTTTTACTTTGTTTCTGATGGTTATAAACGTTACACCTGAATCGACCTTGCCGATATTTTGCTATCGAAAAATATGGATCAAAGAATCTATATTAAATCGTATGGCAAAAATAAAATCAAGGACTCCAAGTCACTTAAAATGATGACTGCGGCATTTGCCGAGTCTACTTTGAGCAAGAAAAATGTTTATACTTGGTCACGATGCTCACCGCGGACACCCCAGTACGTCGACAACCGATGGAAGTAGTAAAGAAAATTGGTATAGAGAATCGTCGAATGACTATTAGAAAAGTTTTTGAAGATATAGGCATATCGACTAACTCACGCCATGCAATTTTTTCGACTATTCTAGGCATGAAAAATGCAGCTTCGAAGTTTGTTCCGAATTTGCTAAATATTGACTAAAGAAACCGTCACATGAGCATCGCTCAGAAGCTATTAAACGATCTTAAGGACGATCGAGATTTGCTCAAAACGATCATAACTGGCGAAGAAACATAGGTATATTGTTATGACGTCGAAAACAAAGCCAAATCATGCTAATGGAAGCGGATAGAAGTGCTAACACCAAGAAAAGTACGCCAAGGTCGGTCAAATGTGTTTTCTTCGATTACAATAACGTGTTGCATCGGGATTTCTTGCCAGAAGGTCGCACGGTCAATAAGTAATATTACCTTGACGCCATTTACGTGAAGCAGTACAAAAAAACACACCGTAATCATGCCTCAGCCGCCGTAGTCATCTTACTTGGCCATCTGTGACTTTTTCTTGCTCCCAAAATTTGAAAGATCCATAGAACAATGGAGTTTTGCCACGATTAAGGAGATAAAGACCGCATTGCTGGAAGAGCTCAAGGCCATACCAAAAACCGCATATCAGAAGTGCTTCGATAATTGAAAAAAGCGCTCACGCGACTGCATTATACCTAAGGGGAATTACTTTGAGGGGGGGAAACAAATATTTAAGAATAAATAAGTATCTTTCGACAAAAGTAAACCGGCAGCTTTTCTTTGAACACACTTCGTATACAATATTTTTGTTACAGAAATAAAAGGCAGCCGGACTTGTTCCCTATTTCTTTCATACTAATACAATTAAATTTGAAAGCGCAAAAGATAAGACAGTTCTTAATTCCTCGGTTATTCGCCTCAATTACGAGGCCTCTAGTGAAACATCAACACGGTCGTCAAATCTTGAATTTCCGGATATTGCACTTTATATTGTACGCAGCTGCTTGCGAATGGCTGCACAAATCTCCGTATCTTCTCATCCTCCTTGAATTGTATCTGCTCCTCCGCCCTTTTCATTAAAATACCCGATAGGCATTGATAGGTGACTAGGCTTAACTTATAGTTTTGAAAAATGCTGATTTTATACTAACCTTTATATACATCAAGGCGTCTCTCAACAGTGTTTCTTGTCTTGTAATCAATATTGTTGTATATCTGTTTGATTGGATCAACTGGAGTTCTGTAGGGCGTCGTTAGCCAGAGCGCTAAGTATTAGTCGATATTACCTGATTATATTTGAATGGTTCAGCTATGTAGCGCGTTACATTATTTCTCCTGCTACCAAAGAACTAACCACTATTTTGATTCCCAATCAATGTTCTTCCAGGTAAGGTTTTTCACTGTCTCCACACATGCGAGTTATGTGTTGATCCAGGATATATACAGTTAACCGCCACAATTTTCATGTCGTGATCGCAAATCTTACGAATAAAATAGTTATATACAACAAGCGAAAACATAAACGAAACGATAGATTAAGTCATCACCATTTCATTCAGGCTATATTTTAGGTTCGTTTTGTGCGAGCTTACGATAAGAATCGCTTCAATAAACATTAGGAATATTTCAATGACCGTTTACTGTCGGATAATGTATTAGAACAATAAGAAAAGCAAAACAAAAAGCTACTACCAGCAACACATAATTTCATGTATCGTCATCATGTATCACCCCTCTGTGTTGACATTAATACCCCACCGAAGTCGCTACCCCTGGACGTTGATAGCCTCTGAGCTTCAATAACTCCAAAATAAGGGCTACAAGGATGACGGGAGGCATGTAGGCTATCTTTGAGCCATCACCCGCACCAATTTATACCGATATTTAAAAGTCCTTTTTGACATACAAAAATGTATATTTACTGTATGTGTACTATATGTATACATACACGTCATTTATTATATAAGCATTTTCGAGTAACGTGAAAAAATTTGAACCGTTTTACAGACCCCGCCCTTCGTTGTACAATGCCCCTTTTCTACCAACCTTAATGCTCCTCTGCCTGCGTATTTATATTCCTCAACATTATTTGATTATTTAGAATGGATTAGGTCTGTTGGCGATAAAATCTCGTTTTCCCTTTACAGCTATTTTCCGTTATAAATGCAACTTTTTTTTGATTTACTTAGTAGAATGGATTAGGTCTGTTGACGATAAGATTTTGTTTTTCATTTACAGCTATTTTCCATTATAAATGTAACTCTAAACAAACAATAGCGACTCTGAAAAACCTATACCAACGCAAAACGTGAGCTATTTAGGGTACGTCTAATTTGACAGTTGTGAGAAAGTGTTTCCTGCACCTACTCTGCATACATAAGGCAAAAAAAATCGAAACTCGAAAATGAAATGCAGATACGAATGGAGAGACAAGTTGTTCCACCAACATTGATGGATCTAAGTCCATTGTAGGTGAACAGCGAAATAAAATGGACATGCAAATGGATAGACAAAGTGTTCCAGCAACATTGATGGACTTAAGTCTATTGTAGGCGATCAGCGTCCTGCAAGTCAGCTTGAACTAGTTGGTCAGATTTCTCATATTAGTTGATCTAAGCAGGCAGGGGACGATCTTGTGTTCATTTGCGCGCGTAAAGCTCTATTCATTTCTCGTTTTGCATCGAAAACAACAGCGAATAGGATATTAAATTACATCCGGAAGAAAATGGTACCAAATGCTGAGATGAAAAATGTTCGAATTTTTAAGTTTCATCATGATCAGCGTAGAAAAATAACCTTTTTTTTATTTTTGCACCGCCGTTACTGTTTGATCGCTTGTTGAATATGTGTCTCGAGCCTGAGGGGGCTTTAGGTAAAAAATTTTTTACCTCGCAAAAGGAAATCTCCACCTATAACACTGCACCCTTCCGTGGAGCGTTCAAAAAACGAATTGAATAACACACTGTCCGTTATCAGAATGTACGTGACCTCAACACGAAACTTAATAACTTCCTAATTAATTCTATTGACTACGATTATGACATTTTGGTTTTTACTGAAACTTGATTTATGCCAAGTGTTAATGATCCGGAGATTTTTTTCCAGGATTTTCTGGTCTTTAGAAGAGATAGTATGTACAAGAACGGTAGGGTGCTAATTGCTCTCAAAAAGTTACTACCAGTTGTCCTTGTTACGTTCTCAGAACCGGTTGGAATGGAATTTGCCTGTGTTATGATTAAAGCCAACATTATTTACCTCTTCGTAACGGTATTGTACATTCCACCCTCGGGTGATATTTATATTTATACACAGCATTTACGCTTGATTGAGCTGCTGTTATTGCGTCTTAAAGTTGTCGATTTTATTTTAGTGTTGGGAGACTTTAACTTATCGCATGTCACATAGAGTCATGGAAGGAATGAGGCTATTACACGCCGAAATATTTTCTTTCTTTATTTGAGGCGTTTTTTGATGAAAATTATGGTTTATGCCTATTTCAGAGTATTTCGAACGAACCTTCTAACTATTTTAATATGTTTGACTAATTTTTTAATCAAGGACTTCAGTGAAGGAAAGACAAGAAAGACAACATTAAAAATTACAGGAGCATTACGAAATTCAGTGCCCTACCTAAGTATTTGGAAGCTTTATTGTCTGCGAGATTATCACCGTCTGTAATGTCACTGGTTTTGTTAAAGGTCATGTCAACACGGTTTTGTTAAAGGCAGATCAACCTCCATTAACTTGTTGAAGCTTACATGTGACATTCCCAAGGGCTTTGCTTAGGGCAAGCAGATGGATGTGATGTATACGGATTTCTCAAAAGGATTTGATAGAATGAATCATAAACTTCCCTGAGAGTTTGTTGGTTCGGTTTTTCAATTACCTTACTGGTCGCACTTAAAGAATGTTATTTAACACTTGGGCCATATGTTGTTTATTTTATACGTTAACGAGTTTTCTTCGTGTGTCCGCTTTTCTAAAATTCTAATGTTTGCGGAAAGTTTGAAAATTTATACTTCTGTTAACTCAGTGCTTGACGCTGATTTGCTGCAATCTGATTTGGCGTCTTTGAATAACTGAAGTTCTGGCAACAATATGTCATGTAACTTAAGCAAATGCGAGAAAAGTTTCTTCTATTGCGTGTCTCCACTGCCTACTTATTATTTTATTAACAATTATGTGATTTGGGTGCGCTATTTTATTCCAGTATCAAGTTTAGTCTTCACAGTGAGTTTTCCAGCAACAAGGCTAAGTCGGTTTTGGACTTTATTAAGAGACGGACTAAAGAATTTAATGACCCTTATATTTGCAATTGTCTGCTGCCATTGTGTGGACACCTTCTTACCAATTTCACATTAACCGGTTTGAGTCTGTTTAGAGAAATTTTCTTCTCTTTGCCTTACGCGGTCGGCCATGGAATTCCGATAGAACTGTTCCGTCATATGAAAACATCTTAAGCTGATACGGTTACCGTCACTGGTCAGGAGACGGGAAATGATTGGTGTGGTTTTTATAGTTAAATTGACTTGGGACTGCGTATCTTCTTATCTATTAAACATTGTCGACATCAATGTTCCCTATTGGTTTTTACGTCTGCTGATTCTATTATTATAATTAAAAACATACTGTTATTATAATGCACATAGTTAAAAGTTGAAAATGTGAAATAAAATGAATTGTCTTGTCATACTGGGTAATGTAAATAATTAATGCGCACTAGAAAGTCAAGTAGTTTCTTATATTGTTATTAGTATTAGTAGTAGTATTAGCATAAAGTTTAAGTTTTACCTTGTGTTGAAGGTATTCTTGTTTTGCTAGTTGTCGAACGAAAGTTCTTTTTGTGTTTAAGTCTTATAAGCATATGACATTACACTTTGTTAAACTGTATAAGCTTTTCCTTGCATGTCACTTACTTTACTTGGGTTCACACGTATAAATGACCGATGAAAAGATTTTCTGCTCGACATTTCTTACTCTCTGAGTCATGGGATAGCAGATTTTTCCCTTGAATATATTTTAACTTTTGTCAATGTGCCTAATTCTCTTTGGTTTTGATTACTCAGCAATTAACTCAGAGCTTGCGAAATCAAAATCGAAGAGTGTTTGAACTTGCTTCTTATATCATTTTAGCTTTGTTTGTCCGCTAAATGTAAACAATACTAAAGAGAGACGTGTAAGTCACAGGTGGTTGCATTGAACGGAACTAGAAAAGTGTTGCTGTGAATAGGTAGGTAGGTTTTAGTAGGTTTTAGTAACAAATTTATTGTGAGAGAAGTATTGTAATGTTGGAGCTAATGTGTAGGTGCAAATGATGCATAGCAGCAAAATTTTTCAAAAACATTGAAAGTAGTAGGTAATAGAAAAAATGTAAAATCCAAAAGCAGTAAAAATTGTTGTGCTACACCATTTCGAATGTAGATGTGTGTGGAAGCTAGAAGGAATAGAGTAGAATAACAGAATGATATTTGAATGTAAAAATGTCCTTTAACGATGAGTTCAACTTAGATGAGGAGGGAAAGGGCTCTATTGTTAGTGCTAAAACTGTAAAGAAGCAAGTGTTTACCAAAGTCAACTAGACTAAACGCCATTTTTCGAATCGTCGGGGCGATAGCATTACTTGTCGCCACTATTTCAGTGCTGTCTAGTTGTAACATCTTGCACGTAGCTCACAACAAATTTATTTTACAATATATAACAAATCTGAAGCCTTATAAACTAAAATGTGTAATAAGTGAACAAACAACATATAAGTTGTGGATCACAAACAATATCATTAGTACTACTTCAGTTATAGTGCACATGTGATTACAATTTTAGTAAAAAATTCAATCAAAGCAGCGTTGATTAAAGTGAAAAAACAAAAGAAAAAAAACGAATGTAAGAATAGAGTATTATTTAAAGATTTGTTATATTATAATGCCGTTTTCGAAAACTTTTGAGCCTTTCACACAGGCAGTCGTCACATATAAAAAAAGTGTCTTTCAGACACTTTCCATGCCTTCATTGCCAATCCAAAATCTTACTTTCCCAAACATGTATCCAACTTTCCTTGTATTAACAGTTTTATACAACAGAAGCAGTACTCCCTGCCGGAGTATGCTCTTAAGTGTGCAGGAATTGATTTGCACATTCTAAGGCGTGGTCCCTTTGCTCTGATCTTTATATATATCGAACAATATTGTTGACAGTGACTTTTAACCTGCAAAGCGTAGCTACCCTTAAATTTGGATATAACTCAACTCCAAATAGAAATGCTGGCGAAATGTAGGTCTTGGCTAAAAGAGAGCTTATTTCAAATGATGTACTGCGACGGAACTTGATGTAGTTGACTAAACTAGACCAATACCAATCTTTGGAAGACTTCTGTAAACGATAAAAATCCCGTTGTTGGATGTCGAAATTAGCTCGCGGATTTTCGATATTTTCCTTCTTTTATATATATTTCCTTCTTTTATATATATTTATATCTATGGGAGTTCACCAGAATAAACCTACGAAACTTTTCAATAACATATTTTTCGCACTAGGTTTTATTACGCGTTATAAAACTTTATTAATTTAATTCGCGGTTGTTGTCACTTCTATAATTTAACACAGTTGTTCAAGATAAGTCTGTAAAATGTTTTGATTCTGATAATTAATTTTACTTGGTTGTATACTTACAAATTTTACGCTCTCTGATCTTCCATATTTTTTTAGTACCTATTTTCGAAGCTCAATCCCTTGTTTGAATGGGATTTTAGGTTTATATGGAAATGCTAGATATTGACATTCACGTAAATCTACAAAATTTTGTTCTTATAGACTTCATCACGTTCGTGCTACAATACTGACTGACCTAAAAAAAGGTTCTGTTGGTGAGTTTTCTTATTATTATTCTCATTAGCTTGCTTTATGGCTCCATTTCTTCTATCATGTCCCACCTTTGGTTCGCTGAATGAAGTTTTTCATTTTTCACTAGCCACAAAAGCCATTTTCTGATTGTACTTTTCTATTATTATTATCTTTGTATCGCACTCAACAGTACATGATACCGCACAACTGATCGCTTTTTAATGACTTGTGATTCTTCTTCATAAGAAATACAACGTGAGTGCATTGAGCTACTCGTCTTTTTTATTACGTTATTTTATGCTACTACTTCTCATTATCGTCCCCCTCCACTTGCCATGCAACCGCATCACACTTTTCACGCTTTTAGGAAAGCTTGTTTTACAAAATAAATTTTTGTTTCTCTTTAGAAATTATTTAAAAGAAATTTATTAAAAGAAAATTTTATTATTTAAAAGAAAATTTCGATTAAAATGCGTTCATTTTGCATTTTTAGTAATGTGATGTTCGCAGAGATAAAAAAATTGCGGAATTTAGAAAAAAATAAAATTATGGTTTTTGTAACATATGCCAAAGCAATTCAAAAATATTTGTTCGTCATCAAATTGAACAATTTTAACAACAACCCTTTCTTTTTGAAAAGCGTGAAAAGGTTAAAAAACACGGAACAAAGGACAGACTCAAAAAGCAGTTACGATAGCGGTACATTTTTCCTTTTTTATTAAACGAAATAAAAAAGGGTAATGAAGGCCAAATATGTTGCTATGAAAATTTTATGAGTTTAGAAGAGAACTAAGATTCTTCAAGAAATTAAGACGTAACACCATTTTTACTAAGAAAATTTTTTTTTTTTTTCGTATCTATAAAAAGTTTAAACTTTAAGTTCTCTTTCGAAAGTCATTGCGCAATTGATACTGCCCTCATGATGGATGGGTGATTATAACAGTATAAGCTGGCAAGTTGTTGCTTCACCACGTTAACAAACGTCGGCAAACTTATCACCAAAAATGTCTAAAAACAAATACAATATTTTGGCAACTATTTAATTGCATTAATAGCACCTGCAAAAATAAAAGCATTAATGCTTCCATTCCAAATACAAATAACAACGAGGCCAATACATCAGAACACACGAAAACTAATTACAGCAAAACAACGATTATAAACTTTTCTACTTAAGTCCCTCAAGATAATAAACGTTTTGCTAGTCTTGATAACGAGAATAAAAAAAGAGACTCTGAGGATACGATATCAGATTGGAACAATATCAGTATGGAACGTCAGTGGGCTTTGCGAATCATATCAAACAGATTAATTTATTTTTTGAAACTAATGTTATTGACATTCTTCTACAATCAAAGACTCATTTTAATGATAGAGAATAAGACTGACTATTTCTAAAGGCAGAAAACTGTAAGTTCTATATAAATGCTTAATAATAATAAATAATAAGTTTTATCTAGTATTCTTACGTATTGGTGAAGAGATCTATCAAAAATACCCGATTTATTGGACTTCCTAATATATACTGGAATTTATTTTATTTTGTTTTATTTCATTTTACGTACTTATATATGAAATTTAACTAAACAAAATTAGCAGTCGAATTCAAGTACAACTTAAGAGTAAATCTTATACTAATTATCTTAAAAAGTTGTATACAATATAAAGGAAGATATGAAAAAAGAAGAATAATAAAAACAAAATAACTTAAAGATGATAATTCATGCATAAATAAATAAAACGAAAAAAAAGCATGTACACAGCTAGCACAGAAGCACATCTGTAACAAGAACAGGTACAGGTTGCAAGTGAACCCCTAAACCATTGCAAACATGCATAAGCTTGGAAACCCACACGTTAACAACACCATATAATTTTCGAAAAAAAAGTGAGATATTACGAACGCAAGTTAGTTTAAGTGCGACATAGGTAGATCGCGCGTATTAAGCAAAGTTGCTTTAACAGACTTTAAAGAGTCCGATAATGAGAATAAGTGATAGACATAATTTAGGTTTCTGCAAACAACTCTGAGCGGGTAAACAGCTGATAATTATATCTACTTTGGCAAAGGCATCAAGATAAAGTGCCTTGAGAAGCGGTTAGGGACATTAACGCTTAACGCACCAAGTAATGCGGGCGAGCCTATAGTACCATTTATTACTTTGATTAAGAAGGAAACGCCAAGAACAAATCTACGTTTCTCAAGAGACGGTAAGGATAAGAGAAACATCTTATTTTCATTGGGATGAAGAGAGGCAATTGGGTCCCAACCCAAATTTCTAAGGGCAAACAGCAAAAATTGGTTTTGAACATATTCAACTGAATCTACATAGCACTTATAGGAAGAACCACAGAAGCATACTCGAGTATAGGTCTAACCAAACAAATATACAGCGTTTCGTAATGTAAGCATCATCAAGCTCTTTGAACCACCTCTTTATAAAACCAAGCGTGGACCTAGCTTTGCTTAACGAGAGCTCAATAGGCAAGTTAAAACGTAACCTATAGTCAAATAGAACGCCTAAATCTGTGAACGAATCGACGTCCTCAAACGAATCGACGTCCTCAAACTTGTGTGAATCTATGAAATACAGAGTAATGAATGACTTCCTTCTTTACAAAGAAAGCTTCTTACATTTATTTAGATTTAGATTCATAAGATTCAACGGGCACCATGCAACCAAGTTATTCAAGTCAAATTGACGCTGATGTAATTGCGATTCTACGGAAAAGAAAGAAAACAGTTTCACATCATCAGCATACATTAAGATCTAGCTGGATTTAATCACCGAGGGCAAAACATAAATGTATAGATTAAATAAAATGGGTCCTAAGTGGCTGCCTTGAGGTACGCCAGACGTCACGGGGAATCTATGTGAGGTGATGAAGGTAAACAAAACCCTGAATAACCTATTATGCAGTTAATAGCTTATCCATTTCACTAAATAGAAAGGGAAGCCAGAGTATTGAAGTTTGAAGATCAGTAAGTTATGGTTAACCAAATCAAACGCTTTTCTAAAATCAGTGTATATGACATCAGTGCGAGAGCCACTAGAAAAAGCCTTGAAAACAAGTAAACTCTAACAAATTGATGACCGTAGATCTACCTTTTCGAAAGCCATGTTGGAGTAGAGAAATAAGCGATTTGATGGCAAAGGTCAAAAGCTGAGTCAAAATTCGCTGGAACAGTTTATGCAAGACACTCAATTTGGCGATGCCTCTATAGCTCTCAACAAGTTGTCTACTTCCACCTTTGTGAATAGGAATAAGAAAGTTAATCATCCAACACAAAGGGAAAACACCTACATTTAAGGACTGATTAAAAAGCTTTGAGATAACACCACATAACCCGACAGCGCAAGATGTAAGTACACATGATGGAATTCCATCAGGCCCAGGCGCACAACTGTATTTTGGAGAATTCTCAGAAATAACCAAATTGGGAATTGAAACCAAACTCGTTATCGGATATGGGTAGTTTGCTGATAAGTAAATGAATATATTTCATATAAATGAAATTACACATGAAATATATTAAAGCTTTTTATATTTTAGACTCGAATAAAGCAACAAAGCTAAAATACACAATAAGAAATTGAAATATTTCTTGCACAGATTGAGAACGCGACTACAACGCACGCGCAGAGTTGCCAAACGGAATATTTAGTAATCTCTTTGAAATAACCGACTGTAATGATCTTAGCTCTAACCGCACCCCTTATTGTAGACTTCAATACTTTTCTTCATTACCAACAAAAAAAAGAAGATTTTTTATAATAAGCTTGATTTTAACATGTTTAATACATGCTGTAGAAATGTTAATCTAAGTGTTCCTAGTAAATCGACATTGGAGTTAAATGATGTTGTGGCAAGATTTAGTAGTCGGTTTCAGGAACCTGTATTTTTATCAATAGTAATACAAATCATAATTATTAAAATCAATATCTCGAAACTAGGACATTCGAAACGAAAAAAGTGACACAAACGAAGCAGTAAATTTCTTAGATACTCCTGTCCGATGGATTGGCCAACGAAATATATTTCGCCTTTGGGACTTCGAGAAGAAATAATGAAGCTTAACTTCAAAACATCTCCAGGGTACGATTGCGTTGATGCAGAAGATGCTAAGGCCTTACAGAAAAAAGCAATTATTTTACTTGCACTAATTTATTTCGCTTTTGAGATTAAACCATTTATTTTCGCAATGGAAATGTACAGAGATAGTAATGGTGCTTAAACCAGGAAAACCAGAAAACTTTGTTACATCATATCGCCCAATAAGTCTACTATTTACATTCTCCAAAATATTTTAAAACGTATTTCTGAAAAAAATGTTACAGAAGATAGAAAAGTTTAATATAATACTTCATATCAATTTGTACTCAGGTGTAAGCATGCCACATTCAAACAATTTCACCGTATAATACTTATATACGCCTCTCTTTCCCCCTATGAAAATAGGTTGCTTCTGTTATCCTTACCGTCTCTCGAGAAACGTAAATTTGTTCTTGCCGTTTCCTTCTTAATCAAACTAATAAATGGTACTATAGGCTCGCCCGCATTACTTGGTGCGTTAAGCGTTAATGTCCCTAACCGCTTCTCAAGGCACTTTATCTTGATGCCTTTGCCAAAGTAGATATAATTATCAGCTGTTTACCCGCTCAGAGTTGTTTGCAGAAACCTAAATTATGTCTATCACTTATTCTCATTATCGGACTCTTTAAAGTCTGTTAAAGCAACTTTGCTTAATACGCGCGATCTACCTATGTCGCACTTAAACTAACTTGCCTTCGTAATATCTCACTTTTTTTTCGAAAATTATATGGTGTTATTAACGTGTCGGTTGCCAAGCTTATGCATGTTCGCAATGGTTTAGGGGTTCACTTGCGACCTGAATCTGTTCTTGTTGCGGGTGTGTTTCTGTGCTAGCTGTGTACGTGCTTTTTCTTTTCTTTTTTTTCCGTTTTATTTATTTATGCATGAATTATTATTTTTAAGTTATTTCGTTTTTATTACTCTTCTTTTTTCATATATTTCTTTATATTGTACGCTAGTTTTAAAACAATTAATATAAGATTTACTTTAAGTTGTACCTAAATTCGACTGCTAAATTTAATCGAATTCCATGTATAAGTAAGTAAAATAAAATAAAAAAAATAAAAAAATATAAAAAATACAAGATGCCTTGGAAAACAAAAAATATTATTTAAGAATATTTTTAGAGGTCCAGCAAGCATTTCATAAAGTCTGGCACACCCGATTTTATTATGAACTTAACAAACTATTTCCAACACGTTTTTATCTAATTATAAAATCGTACCTTAGTAATAGGTAAAAGTAAATAAATCCCTTTCAGAAATTTATGTTATCCAAGCTTGTGTACTCCAAGGTCGCGTTTTGGGATCAATTTCGTACACAATCTTCGCAACCTACGTAGATGACACCGCAATACTACAATGCAACTCCAAAAAGAACTTCGTGAACTGAAACACTGGTTAGAAAAATGGAAGGTTAAAGATATCAAGCTTAAACTTTGGTACCAATCGTCAAAGCATCTGTTCAAACGGTTGAAGGTGAAATTAAAACATTCAATAAAAATTACTTAAAGAGGTTAAGCAATCACTCTAATCTGTTGGCTATAACGCACTAGAAGATAACAACGAAATAATCCGACTTAAGAGAAACCTTACCATTTCGGAAATAGTTGCAAATAGTTCTATAAATTGTGTTAATAACTATTATTAATTTAAAAAAAAACTTAATTTTAAATAACTGCCTAATTGGTCGAATAGGTGACGCGTCTCGACTGAAGCCGATAGCCTTAGATGTTAGCACTTTTAAGCTTTAGTCTTAGAACTTACTTCTTTGGGTGAATTAATGATAAAAATAATTTTAAATATATTTTTGGTACCTTATTTTGTGTTGTGAGGACCCAAAGTTGTTCCTCGTTTTGGGCTTACGGATTCTCCGTCTCTGGAGAGGGGAAGGAAGTGCTAGATTAAGGTAGAATAGAATAGATTAAGCTAGCAATAGAATGGAATAGATTAAGATAGTAGTAGAGTGGAATAGATTAAGCTAGCGGTAGAATGAGATAGATTAAGATAGTAGTAGGATAGGATAGACTAAGGTAGCAGTAGAATAAAATAGGCTAAGCATAGGGTAAAAGTAGAGAATAAGGGGAGTCGAGTGTGAAACGTCGTCGAGAGGAGTTGAAGTTGGGCTCTCGAGCTGAAATGTCGGGGAATCTCGCTCGAGACACCAGCAAGCCTACGCGGCGCAGTCGTTACGCAAAGTAATTTTTATTTAACGTTAAGATATCGAACATTATATTAAAACGGTACTAACTTTGAATTATAAAACAGGAATAAAGAGTCCTTGAAAAATAAATGTCTTGCGTGTTTCCTTTCTCCCTCCCTTGGGCCGCTGAGCTGCCCCAGCCTAAAGAAAGGGACGAAACGTCCTCCACTATGTATATTGTTATTCTCATAGGAGTTTAAATATGAATGCAATTATTTATTTTATAAAATTTACAATTTATCCCTAATCTGGTTACATTGTAAATAAAATAAACAAAAAAGAACATTTATAATTAGCGGTGAATGTTCATATTAGATTGTCGAATACAGTTTACCGGCAAAATAATTTTCCAATCTAAATGCTCAATTCATACTCTTCGCTTTTTTTTTTTTTTTGATCAAAAGCAGAAGAAGAAAAAGTCAGGTGATTACAGGTGGTAACGACTCATTAAAAATTTTAGATGTAGCTTTGTTATATTCGCGTCAACGAAAATGGCAAGGTGTAAATATACTTATCGGGTGGCTATTAAAACAATTAGTTGTAGGATTAGCATTATTTACATTTTGAATTAACTGATTATTTCGTGGTATTTCTAAGCTGTCAACAGAATCTATTTGAGCTGACACCGAATGAATCGAATGATGACAAGGTTTTTGAAAATTTAATCCATTTAGGATAACTTGCTTTTAAAACATTTGTGGACAATTCCACAACCATAACAAAATTTGCGCCTATCAGCCAGACAGTCTTCGAAAGGACGACCCTTTCGCGAGCAATTCCAACAACTCAATATTTTAATTTCCTTGACCATGTCATCACCTGGTTCATCCAAGCTAATTTCGGATATATGGCAAACTTTGAATTTTGTGATCTTAGAGTCATTCAATTCTTCATCGAGTAATTCATGTCTCAACACAAATTATCCCAGGCGGGCTAATCGCGCATGAGTGCTTCAAAATCGAATCGATCGGTGAGTTCAAAGCCGAATTATAATACACGTCAACTTTTCGGACAACTTTTGTTTCCACATTACGAATCAATTCTTTATCTTTTAATATTGCGGCATAATCCTTTCCAATCTATTACCTGAACTTTACTATGGTATCGCCACCAATCCAAGTTTTCACCAAACAGTTAATAGAGATGACGGAACAAAACATTAAAATTTCCACGCAGCTTTGCATGGGGAGCGAATGAGCGCGCCACAAACGGGACAATTTTGATTCTCATTTATGTACATTGTAATGTATTTTTTGTGGAACACATGATTGCATGCGGTTAAATCTAATGTCTCAAAAGCTTGTTACTTGACACACGGTTCACTGTGTCAAGCAATTATTAGCCACATGTGGCACATTAGAAGCAGGTTCCGAATGTGATGTCATATTAAGAAATCAATGCGAGAATTATATTAAGAATATATAATATAAATGCAAAGCATCAAAAAAACATCGAAAATGTTTTTCCAAAAAGCAAAAAAAAAAAATTAACTATTTTTTTAAATAGTATGGTATGGTAAGTAACATGGTATACACCGTATGATATAATGCGTTTAGTTTATGATATAAATGCAATAAATATATTAATAATGAATAAAAAAAAAATAAAAACCAATGATAATACAATTGAAAAGCGTCAATTCTAGAAAAAGAACAAAATATGGAATAGTGTAGCATCATCGATTTATCGCACTCTATCCGTTTATTAATCATTTATGGTAAGTTTATACTTTTACATATTTCCACATAATGCAAGTCTAGCTATAACCTAGTTAAGATAACCAAACCTAGCTATAACACACATTATATGTAACTTTGGTAATAGCTTAGTGCAATTCTGCTACTTTGCTTAAGTTAGCATAATAATTTATTATATAAGTTACAGTTAAGTCAGAAGTAAAGCAAGAAGTAATAAGGCAGAATTAAAGGAAGGATTTAAAATCAACCAAGAGAATTATAATAAATAACAATTCAAAAAAACCTTTGATTGTGTTTTCACTACAACAGATTCAATATTTATTCAGTTAGGAAAGAGGACTTTTTGGGTGTTCGGATTTTTTAACAATAAGTTGAAAAGTAACGTTTGTCTAAGTCTAAGTCAGCTGCTATACAGCCATAGTTTTAGAATTATATACGAGTGAACCAGCCAATGTCAAGTATGACGCCATTTGAGTCATCCTAAAATTCATTCATCAGAGCACTAAACAGAAAGGAGCGGCTATGCTGAAGAAAACAATGGATCCACAATGACAACATCTATCAATTTTCTCGATAAGGCATTTACGCATGTTATGATATGTGCTTACAAAACACAAAAGAAAATCACAAGAAACCACCGCCAAAGTTTGTGCTCTCGTTAAATGAACCGATCACTTTGCAGGTAGTTAGCAATCCTTCGTGTCTGGTTTCCCTTTCACAAGCAAAATGACAAAACAAAGACAAAAACGCATTGTCAACTAGATTAAGTCAGTAAACGCTGTCGCGATCGAAAAAGTATATATTGCAGATTCTTCACAGTTTTGATATTCCAGATATAATATATATTTAACAGAAATATCCTCTTTAGATTGTTGAGTCAATGGAAATTGATTGATTAGAAATTTCACAGAGTTTGGAGGCTAAGTGACCACTCTAAACTTATTGCATTTGCATGTAAACACTCTATGTCCTATTCATTGTGGATTCTTAATCCATTGTTGAACCAGCTTTTATGACACTTTGGTTTCGTAGAGACTGATGCAGATACAGCCTCTTTCGACACATCATGAAACAACGATAGGAGTATGTCGGTATACTTTATAACAGGGTCAACGCTAATGTTCACAAGCCTGCTTTTTAGCAACTGCAGGTTAGTTCTTCAAAAGTCATAAGTATGACTAGCAGTGAAACACCGTGACCTATTAGGCGAACCCAATGAAATACAGTGAACTGACGGACAAAGCGTAGGATGAAAAGCATCTTCTCCCACAGCATACAAACGGCAAAGTGCGAGAATTTCCCGTACGTTTGGAAATTGATGGACCAACATACGAAAATTACTATTTTGAACGATATTGTACTGTTGCGGAACAACCTGAATTAAAGAATGTATTTGTAAATGTAGATGAGGAAACCGCTTGCATATATCCTTTTCCATCACTAACATATCAAGCCACTAGCAATCAAAATCACCTACAACAATTATTATATCAGCCCTTACATGTCTCATAAAGATGCCCTTATTAGACTTAAGAGGAACAGGAACAGGTTAATACCAAATAATAGCTCTGGATTATTATATGCGTAACTACAAACTCAATGTGTGGGGACAACAATTCAAGCGTGTTTGACCAAAATTCCATAGCAATCGCCATCCCACCGCCACAGACGGTCAAGTCAACTGAAATAACTACAGCAGTTTTCCGCCGGATTGAATCTATATAACTACTCGTATCACTCTGTTGCAAATTTCCACCATTGTCCACTGACTGAACAAGCTCTATTATGGACATTTGAGCCCCCTCATGATTATAATATCTAATGGTTTTATGATGATTAAACATTCGCAATACCATATCAATCAGATTTAGCGGTAATAGTGCACTACAATTATCCGTAACATTCATAGACTGGCCTGATTGTGTGGTCAAGGAGCCTAAGTATTTAAAAAATGAAAACATGTCTTGATACCTTATGAATTTGGTAGCTAACTTATGGAAATCCTTCGACATTTCATCAAAAGTAGACCGTGTTTATTTAAAGAACTTTTAAAAGACTATGCTCTTGACGATATATGTCTATAGGTTATTAACATGGATACCGGCCGAGAAGCCTTAACCCCACGTTGCCCGATCGCACTCTCAGCTCCTCAAAAGATAACCTCGAGTTCCAGTGGAAATACGTTTAGTTGCGTATCTGCCCCCTCCCCCCCTCCCCGTCAAGGTGAAGGCGAGACACTATTTGAAACCACCGCTGTTTTTAGGTCGCAGATATCGGGAATAAAGTTAAAAGTAACTCTACCGTTCTCACTATTATCCCACAGTGGTTGCTATAAGTGACGAACACATTCCTTTAACAGCGATTCACACCCCCTAGCATTATCCTACAGGCATTACAAAACCGTAAAATCTTACAGTCAAGAGGGGTTGCACCCATCAGTACCTGTAAAACGTCAGTGGAGACCATTTTACAACCGGGCAGATACGCCAACAACATGATGCGCTGGAAGCTCAAAATCTTATTTTTAGCTACAACAAAGATGACGTCCCGGCACCACACGGGAACTCCATATGTTGCACAGGCAACAAAGAGGACATCATGTATCTGAAGAGCACGCCTGGTAGGGCCTAATTTGCATCGTAGGATACGATGAATGTGCCGCAGCACATTCATAAGTTTATCCGTAACCTTATCAAGGTTTTGTATAAACTTACCCCCGTCATTCGTGGTAATACCCAGATACTTGACTTCTGCTCATATCTAAGACTGACTCTATTCACTCTAACCACTGGAGGTCTGCTGGAAGATAGACTACCATTTAGTAGTACCATCACAGTTTTCTCGAATGATACAGCAACACAATGTCCACCTACATTAATCAATCTCATAACGGTTTCACCGCTTTCGTCAGTTACTATCCGTGTCCTATCCTTCTCCAAGATGAGCATGTCATCTGCATATGCACAGAAAATCAGTATTTAATTAGTTTCTCCGCACATGCCTTCTAGCTGCCTTAATAAACCATCCATAATTTTCCTTATAAATAGTCCACTGATGGATACTTGCGGGCTACCCCTAGCCATAACTCTGTGGACAATGTCGTTACTACTAACAAAAGAAGCTCGCCTCTGAGAGATATAGCTTGCGCAGAATTTAATTTGCAGGCAATTTACTTCTCATAGTCTGGCAAGTGTATTGTTCCAATTAAGATGGTCGAACATACCCTTAATGTGGATATATATGCCTAACACATATTTCTCGTCGAAGTCCTTGACACATATTTGCACATGTACCCAGGCGCCTTCAGTATGGCGACCCTTGCGGAAGCGTAACTGCCTATCAGACAGACTATAATAAAATAGATATCATATGAAGTCTCTCTATCATTGTCCTCGCCAGAACTTTTTTAAGCACCCGGAGGACTCTGATACCCCGATACAACGAAGGATCCTTCCTCACCTTATCAGGTGACTTCAGGAAAACTACGACATTTGCCACTGTAGTGGAAAATAACCTCTATTCAGATACTGAGAGTAAGTTATTTACCACCATTCAAGCATAACTTTCCAGATGGCTTAAGTTATCTAGCCGATTTTCGAAATTGCATACCCAACTTCATTTTTCTCCAAGAGCGGGGTAGGAAGCACCAACCCAATATTCGGAAGTACCGTATCACCCAGCTCAGGAAAGAATATGCTGTTAATGCGTCAAGACACTCCCTCCAGGTGGATAATAGTCCATTTGAAGCCCGAACACCACTTAGATATAAGGGTTTTTTCCCGTCGTAGCACGGTAGATCTGACCCAAAGGATCACCGCGTTTTTGGATGACAAAATTTCTCCAGTCGTCCTCTTTAGTCTTCATAAGTATACTCTTGTAATCATTGAGGCATTGCCTGAAGTCGACTCTAAGCTGAACGGTATTCGCGGCATAACACCTTCTCGCCCGCTGGAATTGCCTTCTAAGGCAGCGGATGATCTGTCTATTCTCGGACAGACTACGCGTCTACGACTTAATCCTTCTTTCATTTACCTTCCGGCTTCTCTCGCGGACCGACTCGTTGACACTCCAGACTGATTCAGTTACGTGATCTATCTACTCATCTCAAGGTTTCCTCTAAAAGAACGTAAGCGGCACCTCGGTCATTGCTTTCTGAATTAGTACCACATAGATGTCCCAATTTATCTTAGAAGTTCGACAACCTTTTAGATCAACTGTGATGGACGCGGGCGGGGTTTACCTCATTACCACTTCAGTAATACGGTAATCACTAACACCCCACCCACCTTTCACCGCCAATGAAAATTCAAACAACCTGTTAGCTGACATATTAGCAATAGGGGCATCAATGTCACTGGCCCTACCTGAACGATACAAAGCGAACCAATCACTCGGCTCATTTAACACCTAGAAACTTCTGGTTGTACATCCTTCATACAACACTTCACCTCTTATTTGGTTGCGTAAGCCAGAAAGTCGTTCTGGCATTTTTCTAACCCGTAAAGATGAGCAAGCATTAGCATCCATCGCCAGGATCAATGGGGTGTCACCAGCAAGCAGCAACCAGTTCTTGATTAAACTTACAATGAAGGCTTGCACAAAACAACCTTCCGTATTCAACGGACACACAGACCACTTGCCACGGCAACTGTGGTTTCCAATATTGGTCTTGCTGTCAGCATCTGCCCATCGTTGCGAGACCAGGTGGACCCTCTCGTCAAAGTCTTGGCGACAAGAGAATAAACCTTTGAGGTTCATCTCCTACAACTTACCCATAAAAACAGACGGACTTAGCTTCAGATGGACGGAGTGAACAAAAGCTCTCTGGCCTAATTTGCAACAGAAACGTCAAGCCCGACTTCCTCATCCTTTGTGTTGGCCACAATTTTCTCCCTCTCCGCAACAGATGGGGTACGGACTACAGCCCCTCCGTCACGAATAGATTTAGTACCGTGAATACTAACGTCCACCGTCGTCCCCACCAGTGCAGCGGCCTTTTTAAACACCTCCTTAGGTGTATCCGTAATAAGAATACTACTACCACAAACCAGGTTTCCTCTTATTTCGTGTTTAAAACAGTCTGTGCAAGTTTAACAGCGGGAAGTGAAGCCGACGTTGTTAGGAGTGCCAGATGTAAAACAGCCACCGCCTCTCTCTAACTCTTCTATGCGGCCTCTAAGGCGCGCATTTTCAGCCACAAACACGAAAAAGGTAGCTTCGTATTCGCCGCGTAAGCCCAAGTGCTCACTGGCAGCCTGAAGCGACACATTATCCAGTGAGAGCACGCATTTTTGAAGGCGAATGGTTATCGCCTTCACCTTTTCCACTGACACTGCAGCAACCCTCCGCTCCTTTGCATACACTGGACTGCTAGTCGCGGAAGCTGCCGCGCCCAGTACAAGGACGGAGGCAGCGGATTCTATAGCAGGGCCGTCTTTAGCCTTGTGACTTTTTACAGTGCCCGAACAACAAGCGGAAACCGTAGGCATCGAATCGCTCCGACGCATATTCAGCTCGACCTCAGTGTCGCTATCCGACATATCAGAAAGACTGTGGTTACGTTTTGAAACACCCCCTTTAAGTGAACCAGCCTTCTGGCCACCCTTCGTCACTACCACCTCATCGTCGGAGGACGTTATTTCTTGATTGACAATTTCCCCACAACACTCTTCGGGCCTGAATTCTTTTTCTTCCGCTTCCCTAATGTGTATTAGTTGTGAAATGTATTAAAATATCTCACTCAGTGCACTAATTATAATAAGTAAGGCGATGTGTTTGATTTAAATTTATATATAGTTAAATATATAAGAAAACAGTAACACTCACCGCAAGAATTGGACAAAGAAGGATTGGACTGCTCTGCACTTGCCCACTCCGTCCAAGTCCGCGCGGCCAAATGGCAAATGGCGCAATACAGCAACGCCACAAATTTGTAAAAAGCCAAAACACGCAACGGGTTGGGCTTCTACTAGAGAGTTGATAATGCCAATCAAAACCATCGTATCGACAGTTTGGCAACACTCAAACAATTGTCCTTTCCAGCTGTTTTCTCAGCTGAACTTCTCTTTAGCCAAATTTTAAGAGATCAGCAAAAATGATGACCAATTTATTTCACTCACAGCAACTATTATCTGCAATTGCGCACTTACAGTTATTAATCAGTGTATATCAATATATTTAGCCTTGCCACATATAAAAACCACTTTTAGTAATATAATTTACACTGCATATCAAAATATTTAGCCTTAAGAAAGGTTAAAAATCACTTTTTATAATATATTTTACACCAAACTGTTTGTGTAAAATTATGGTTCAACAATTTGACCTTAAAAAGGCTCAAAATTACTTTATTTTTTAGTTTTTTCTTTATCGAAGTCGAAGAGGGCCAAACCAGAAAACACCAAAGTTTGCTTTTTCCAGAAAATCGTCTGTGCGCTTTAACTGACAGCAATCGACTCTCCTTTTGACGACAGTTCGGAAAAGACCAGTCCACCTGTTTCTATCCATCACCAATAAGATTGAACTATCTACTATTAAACCCCGCACACTTAGGGTGCGCCTACGCCTCACACAGCCAGCCAAATTTTTCCACTGATAAATTTTTATTACCCCCTTTTATAATGCCCTTTCCTTTTCATTTTAGGTAACAGCAATTCATCGTCACCAGTGTATAACCCGATGACTTTAATTGAAATTAGTGTTATTAATGTTACTATGGTTTTAACAACTTCTAAAGAGAAACAAGGACAGTAGCGCCAATCTAAAAACTTCAAACGGCAGAAACACTTGGCTCCGTAATAGACAAAATTTTATTTGTATTTTATAAACTGCATTCCGTCTATATTATAGAAATATTTGAATATCCAGATTGTTCCGTCTTTTGTTAATAGTGATAACAAGTTCACATAGAGGTCTCTCAGATCACTATCGAAAGCGCAAGGTCTCCGCATGTGCATTTGTTGTAAAATACCCAAGTCCAAGTAAAGGAATTGAAAACGTAGTCAATTGTACTCAGGAGCACCAATCAATAAATGAATTGCTTTTGATTTTAAACAAGATTTTACAAAACAATACAAACATTAATGACACAGCCCTCCATTTGATCATAGAAAAAACAAAGTTAGTGTTGTTGTTTTTGTTATCACTGCCAGCTGAGAGCGCTTTCACTCCAATTGACAGTAATACATTTATTCAAAACCTAGTGAAACATTTTAAAAATGCAATATTAGTTAAGCAAAAATTAAGTTTTAGTTAATTGACCATCTAATTCAAGCTGATTGTATGCTTTAGAGAGATCAAGTCAATGGATGATATTGAATATTTGAAATCCATCAAAAGTTTTTTAATGGTGATTTTATAGCCGCCACATATGCAAATGTCTGCATTTTCTTCTTAAGCTGGTACCAAGGGTGTACCCTAATTTGAGTTATCTGCTGGTTTTATCAATAAAGTCATTTCACTTTTTTGTTCCATTTTTGTTTTTCAAGCGAGTGGCTATGATGTAGGCACGAAGAAAATTTATTTGACACTCTGGTCAAGGTTTAATTTAATTCTCGTCCTACTGTAAGTGTCTTATTGACCAGTACGTACTTGGCTGGATAGAGTTTTAAATATATCAATGATATATGTGTAATCTTCTTGTAATTTGATTTCATTTACTTGACTTCTTTTTTCAAATGAAAGACTCTGAGAAATGAATGAAGGAGTGAGGAATTTCTTGTATCCGACATTACAACAGTAACCTCTCTTGTGATTATAAATGATTTTGTCGTCGTTGCATTTGCTAAGGTTGGTGTTTAAATTTTCGTTCTTTCCAGGGAACGCGCGTTTCACGTGCTGCTATAACAACCACATTCTCAACTGTTGCAACACTATTGGCATTAGATCGAATCTTCGTTTCGATTATCAACGTTTTTTTAAATGCACCCTGAAGGGCAAGTGGATAGTCCGCTTCACACAAGTTGGTGAAAACTCTTTTGATAAGCCCGTTATGAGTCTCTATTTGACAAATGCTTCCAAGTACTCACCAAACTTACAACATAAAGGTAACTTTTTATTCTGGCAACCCATTCAGCATTTGTTTCGTTCTCACCTTTAGGCGAATTATGAAGCTTTTTTCTTTCGTCATAAGTGATTACAGATAGAGTATAATGGGTGCTTAAAATGTCACATGGTTCCTTCAGTGTTGTCCTAACTGGGGCTTGTGGACTTCACAGAGAGTGTAGTATAGAATAAGCAACGCTTGTAACAAATTTAAGTAGTACGGCTTATACTAGCCGTCGGCTAAATGCTGCAAAATGAAATTATCCGGCGACAGAGACGGAATGTCTCGCCATATAATATGGAGTAAGGATAATGAGGCATTAAACTGCACGGTACCAGTTCATAACAATTACCGAGTTTCTATCCCTGAAACGGCTCAATGGTATGCACAATCCGTCCGTACGAATAGCTCGTTGGATATTGCATTTACGGCAATTCAATTTCTTTTCGCAATGCCATAGATGAATGTGAATGCAGATGCATATAACTTTAGCCCTCTCAGAAACTTGGAAGCGCTGTTTACCGTCGTGCATACATTTCCAATGGTTTGGTCGAAGAACTGCACTCAGAGGCAAACCTCCACTTATTTTGTACAGCTTGCCGCCATTTTCTGTCATATAGCACATTTTTCTCTTTGAAATAATCCGCTGTTATATTTTAGAGGTGGTTTCGGATTTGACGCTTGTTTAATGAGATAATTATGTGCGTTGAATTGAATGCGTTCACGAAACTAACAGACTAATATTCCTTCGCCCCACTTCTTAATCGCGTATCTTCGATTGCTGCGTTTGTCATAGACACCCGTTTTTAGAAAGTTTCTACAGTCACGGTTTGCCATAGATGTCGAATTGCCTATCGGATTGCCCTCCCGATTTAGATATAGCCAGCGATAGGTGTTTATACATTAGCCGTTGCAAAACTGTGCCTGCGGTATCCAAGAAACACATCAGGTGGTGTGCTGAACGTTCATCAGCGGCTTATTGGGTTAAAGTATTAAATCCATCTGTTGAAGTGTCTATACTCTGTTTATCCCTCTTATGAATTTTACGAACGCTTCGGTTGCTGCTTTAATAGCACAATTTGAGATACCATCTGGTCCCGCGGCTTTATTAAATTTAATTGCTCTGACTGCCGAAATAATTTCATTTTTTTATAATAAGCTTATAATTATAAGTCTCTACGAGTATAATACAGTAGCGCCAGTTTGGAGAATAACGCTTCTACAACGGCTTGTTCGAATGAAGAGTTAAAGAGCGTTTTAATCTGTTGCGAACTGTGTGGTAGGCTAGGCTTCCTTCGTTAACCCCTGCTTCCTCTATGAGCTTATTGAAATTGCTACGCTTACTTCTATTGATTGCTTTTTTCAGGCTTTCATCTGTTGTTCTCATACCGTAGTTGACGACTACAAAAGGTTTATGAAATTCTAGTTCGGTTGTTTGCCTTATCATGGAATCGACACGCCCTTCTTCAATTTTTTAGATTAAGTCGTTGCCTCTTCCTTTACTGATCCTATGAGACCAATATCTTCTATGGGTTACTTAAACATATCTTTGCCGAAGCTCTTGGCCCTCCAACGGGGGCGGCTGTAATTCGCCAGTCCTAAAAACCTATGCCTTAATGTCACAGATTATAATTTTATCGTCAAAGTGCATGTAGAGATTACTCGAGCGCCTTTTTAGCCTGATATAGAAGGTGCTCTTAACGAATGTGCGGCCAGTGATGGAATAACCGCCTTTGGAAAGGGTATATTCTGCCCATGTAGTTAAGAGAACTAGGTCGAGAAGGGCTGGGCTTGCATTGAAATCTTTTCCCTATTATTGGCTTTTTCCCTTTAACTTCATCGCTTAAATCATACTTTACCACTTGAAATTTATTCGCACTCGTGCTAGGTGGTACAAAATAACAAAACATATAAATACTACCTGCTTCTTCACCCACGAAGCCGTTTTGTAATGAAACCAGCATTGCTACATGTGCGCTCTCCTGCCTCTTTGTTTGCTCTAGAAGCTTTTGCGCAGCTCTACAGTGGTTTAGATTAAGTTACAGTATTGGAATTTCTTCAGAACTTGCGAGTAACATTTTCCTCTAAGTGATTTCTTTCAGTGCAGTGGAGGAGGACACCTGGAAATTGTGCGCAGCCGATCAATTGAGACTGCGTGTACTATATAAAAATCACAACCGCCGGTTATATGAAAATAAGAAGACTAGCAATCGCCCAGGCTTCGAGACGTTAGTCGGTATGTCAGAAATTGTACTTTCTGCTAGCAGTATAAAATAGTCCAATAGGAACCAGCTGGAGAAACTTGCACGGTCCGTTATAGAGAACGAGAGCAGTAAATTCAACTTCGGTGGTCTTCATAGATCGCCTTACAAAATGGACGGAATTGGCACCGCTACACAAAACTGCTGCGGAAAGATTAATACTACCATCCAGAATATGAAAATTAGAACGTTCTATTGGGCCCATATGTGTCATTTCTGAAAATTGGACTCAACATCTACGTAATCATTTCAAAGAATATCTCCGTAGTATTGGATTGAAACGACGGTTCATCGGTCTATACACGCCACAAAAAAAGCCACAAAACAATACAGTGAAAACGATTATAATTCAACTCTCCCAAAGCGCCAATACCCATTGGAATGGGTATATACCGGAAATTTCTTTAACTGTTAATACCGCCATATGGGACAGGACTGGATGTTTACCGGCATTTACAGCATGCGGTCGGGATTCTAGACAACCGCATATCATTTATAATGAACATGAGAAACAAGGAAAGTCAAATCGACAAGGTGTACAGCTAACACTCTACAGTTGTTCTTTAAATCTCTACGTAGGAATTTAAAACAAGCACTTCAGGAACAACGACGACGTCGTGAGTTGCGACGCCGTGCCTGGAAAGTTTCGGAGACGTTGCACTGGCGAGGAGTGAACCTCTTACCGACTAGTTTGAAGTCAAGTTGGCTACGCGATATAAAGGCCTGTATACTGTGAAAAACTTTATATCATCGGTTACAGTACAATTATTTGGCCAGAAAACTAGTCTAACAATGAAACGAAATGTCATCCGATGGGGTCATGAATTTCGTAATCAATTCCCTGGCCCCAAATATCGCGAAACGATGATGAACTTAACAGCCTCAGGAAAGCAAGTGGATGACAAATTACCAGGGCTACATCGTAAATAAATTCCACATGCTAGAATTCCGAACATTATATTATTGCACGCAGGATGATTATAAACGAAATTCTAACGAAATCCGCACGTCCAAATGCCCCGATGTAAGTAAGACGAAGGTACTAGGGGATTGACGCCACTCCGGAAAAGAGGATTAAAATTACAACTATCTTTGTGGCTAATGGAACGTCCGAAGTTATACGATTCAGAGAAAACATTTTTTTGGTGAATTCGAATTTTGCGGCCGTCCTTTCTATAAATGTACACGATCCGGACAAGATTCAAAGAATTTCGATGATGGCGGTGCGTAAAAAGCTGAGTTGTAGAGGAGCCCGAAGGCAATAGTCCTCCGCCCACCACAACCGACAATGAATGATGACCCAATTCTAGTGTGGGACTTAACGAGACCAACCTATCACAGGATTAATGCTGAGCAGTTCGACCCTGTATATTGTAAATGGCTGACGAGTTCGACCGGCGGCACCGTCATTTTAAACGTACATTCTTTTAGTAGAAATACCAACTAGAAGTTACGCCGGCCAACAAGTGGTCTTAAACGCCCACAGTGCTGACACATCACCAGGAAAGGTATGTGCTGGTTTTTGTGGCTTAATTTGAACACGTGGGGACGATCGGAACCAAGTTTTGAAACGGCCGTCAAGATGAAAAAGTAAGTGGTATAGCATTGATCTCCATGAACGAAGCCTCATTAGAACGAAGCCCGGGTGGAAATACGATGCCCAAAATCTAGTCCTTGTTTTGAACCCACACTGTAGCATTAGTGTATAAATATATTGTAAGCTAGGCGTTATATATAGAGAAAGGGTATTGGAATAAAGAGGACACGGTAACGTACGAGACATTGAATGATCAACATCGTGGACGGAGAAACTATACAGAGATGGTGAAAGAAACGAGGAGAGAAATTATTGTGATTTGGACGAATTAACATTAAAAAGTGTAGTAGATACAAAAGAATAATGGAAGCAAAGGCTAACAAGATCGACTAAAAATAGGATACAAACAATAACTAACATAAGCTAATGGTTAGAAAAAAAGCAGAATACGGTGAAAGTCCGTGTCTTGTAACGCAAAATTTACATAGTGTAAAGTAACTATTTGAATGATACCAAATTCTTCTCAATGTGAATGAATGGAATCATGTTGAATATAGGTAGACACTAAGGAGCTAATAACAAGAAATAATTGTGTAAAACAAACTGGTTTATGTGTTATAATGCTATGAAATTGACTTGGTCTTCGTACAATCACCTACGGAATCACACCAAAGTTAAATGATAAAGTCATAAGAGCCCCGTCAGGTGAGTCTGTTTCTCTAGTGAAAGTGACCCGTAAAAATATAAATTTTCTTATATAGGAAGAACTTCAGGACATACGCTCCATCCGAGAAGTTTAATTACTTACAAGCACTTAATGTTAAGTTCAGCCCCATTAACAGTTGTACTAGGATAGATTTCAAACGATTGGTTTCCAAGGATAATGATATCCACTCCAAAGAAAATTATCTGTGACGGTGGTCGGAAAGGCCTTCCTTTCTTAATGGGAAGTCCTTTAATGTGCTTTTTAATTTAATCAGCGCTGACGTGATTTTTGTCATATCGGGAATTCTTCAAAGTATTCACTTAAGACGTGTTCTGTTTATCGCATACATTAACCATCTTCCGCCAATAATTAATTACTCGTATCTTAATGTATGTAAATGATGTTAAATTACTCTCATACATCAACGCAGAACCTTACTGACTACTTATTCTAATAATAAGGGAAATGTAAAAAACTTTCGTTTTTAAGACGAAATCCCTTCATAACCAAATATTTTAATAATTCGAATAAGTTGGAGAATATGGGCTTGTTCCTTGAACCGGGCGTTCTATTCGATCATCCACTGTGACTGAATTCAATTATTGAGAACCTTTTGAATAAAACTGTATCAGTGCTAGGCTTTATTAAACCTAGTAACTCAAACGCAATAGAAAGACAAAATGTAAACATAGTACGACCTATTCTGGCCTATACTGAAATATGTCTCAGTTGTATTGTAATATACAGAAAACAATTTATTCAAATTTATTTCGTAAATTTCAATATTACTATTCACGCAACGCTCAAATTTGGTTTCGCGAGAATAGCGGACTGCTAGGCAATGTTGAAAAGGTAGACTTCAAATATAACAAATAATAGTCTTTAGCTTTAGTCTGAAAGATGTTCATTTCTTAACTGATTATTTTATTATTTAAATGGTCCTTATGTAATGAAAATAATGGCAACAAAATGCTTGCGTTAGCATTATATTGAAATAATATAATTTGAAGTTATGTCGGCAATAAATGCTTACGCTAGTATTATAAAAATTAAAATGTTTACGTCAGTATTATAATGCAATTTAAGTGAATGTTTACGCTAATATTATAAAGAAATTAATGAATGAAAGTAGATAAGGAATTAAGCTGGAATGATAATTCCACAGTATGATCACCTTCCTATCGTTGCCATGTTGATTACAGAAACGAATCCTACTTTTGCTATGACACCTTACGAAAATGGGCTAGTGCTTATATGCTTACCTTCACTTCCAGAAAAGTAGGCTTGTCCCAGACGTTACCTTCATAGGAAAGCTGATGAATGGCATCATTAGATCGTCTGTTTTGTTAAATGAGATCGAATTTAATGTTTTTTGTCAAGGAATTTTGTTTAACCCACTAAATATGTTTGTTAACTAATCTCATTAGCGTATCCCGTATGTTCTTTTAAAACTACTCCTTTTAATATCCACGAACTTCCGATGTCATAGTTAATTAAAATTTATAAATTTCCAATGTCGTGCTATGATTCAGCAATAAACTATATAACGTAGCTCCGTTTTGGCTGAGCTTTGACAGGTTTGTATTGGTTTAATTGTTAGCACTCTTCGTTGATGTGTAGCGTGCTTTTAGAATAGGTGCGCATATGCTCGTGATTTTTTTTCGCTTAGTGTGTGATTATGTGCAGTCCAATAAATTTAGTTTACTTTCCATCTACGATTTCATCATTTTTATGACCGATTTAACAATACATCGCGTTCGTCTATCCGCATGTAATTGTGATAAGTGCAACAATGCCCTATGAAAATGTATTTTTGGACGAAAAGAATAAGAGTAACGAATTATTACTTATTTGCCTAAAGTTAAAATTATAGTAAACAAGTTACGATAAGATTTTTTTGGAAGATGACACCTAAACCACTAAAACTAATTGTGTATAAATGCCCACAAAACTGGAATTTTACGTTGAAATATATGAATATTCTCTCATTTGTAACGCAGCTGAAATTCTACACCTACTGATACAGCCGCAGCGTTGGGGAACTTCAATTTGTCACAAGTCATTTGGTGTTATAGCGACAATTTTGGCCGTATAGTGTCCGCTTCAACATCTGACAGAGCTACTTTTTTCTCAAATAATTATTTCATCGCAATTTACTTCAATATAACCGTACTCCTAACTGTAATGGCGGACTGCTAGATTTTTGCTTGGCCATTTTCACGGAGATAGTTGTTAATCGCTCTCCACTTTTTAGTTTACCTGAGGATGCATATCATCCAGCAATTTTTATAACTTTTTATTACATGCATGATGGTCCGTGCAACTACTCTAACATGCCAAATCCAACTTCCTCCAATAACGAAATGATTTTAACAAAATCAATATTTTACTGCTTAAATCTCATCTTTTACAGATTATGCTTGACTTCTCTCCTGGATACTTTTTTCGTTCTATAAGGTATTAAACCTAGCCATTTCTGCATGCATTCCGATCAAATAACCTCGCCCTCGAAACAAGTCCCCACCATGGTTTAACAAGACAATTAAATATTACAAAAATAAGAAAAATAATCTTTTCAAAAAATTTCTGAAAAGTGGTTTTGCTTACGACTATTTTATCAAGGCGACGACGACTTCTACATCAAGGCATAGATTTAATTACACCAAACAATCTTATTGCAAATGCCTCCAGTTGATAAAATCCTTACTGCTTGTTAATCCTACATATTTTTTTAAGTTTTTCAACGAAGAATCTCCATATGTTTCTTTCAAACGTTCTGAACCCTCTGATGATATTGAAACTTCAAATCTCCTTACTGGACACTTCCGACAAAATTTTTCAACTGCTAATTCCGATTTAACTGTTAACTGTCCGTATGCGATCGTCTGACTTGGTTTTGATACCCAACTTGATCATTTCAGAAAATAACGGTTAGATGGGTTGAGGTCTCTAAAATATAATTGTGCGCGTGGATCTAATGAGATTTCATTATGTATACTTAAATCATGTTCTATCGAGCTATGTGGTGTTATTTCAATGATTTTTAATCAGCTCTTGAAATCACCTGTTTTCCCTCTGTGTTGAAAAAGTAGTTTTCTTATTACAATTTACAAATGTGAAAGTAGACATCGATTTGAGAACTATAGAGGCATCGCCAAGTTAAGTGTCTTACCTAAATTATGTGAGCAAATTGTTATGAATAGTGTCTCTCACACGGATATCGTATACACTGATTTTAGTCAAACGTTCGACTTGACTATAACTTATTCATCTTCAAAGTCCAGGCCTCTGGCTTGCCTTGGTTAAATGCTACTCGTTAAATTTTTCAAACTAAACCTAAAATAAATACAAGCAGCGTTCTTTCTCAAGGAGGAATTCATTCAATACTAAGTATTGAATCATCGGTTCACAAAAGTAAAAAAAAGGAAAACGTACATACCTTCATTGAGTTAGGGATTCTATTCGACGAAAGATAACGTTTTAATTTGCGCATTGAGTTCTCTTTAAGTAACGCTACATCGGTGCTAGGCTTCATTAAGAGGTGGTTGGGACCCATTTGTCTCTTAGCCTCCTTATGGAAATACGTTTCTTCTGTTATCCTTACCATCACATGAGAAACGTACATTTATTCTTGGTGTTTCCTTCTTGTTTAAGCTTAGTTACTGTAAATACAGTTACGCGCTTTTCAATCCGTTTAGAGTCGTTTACAGAAAGCTTAATGATATATATCACTTAATCTCAATATCGGAGTCTTTAAAGCCTATCAAAACAACTTTGCTTAATACGCGTGATTTGCCTATAACGTATTTAACTAACTTGCAATCTTAACATCTATGATTCAAAACTTCACTGGTGTTGCAACTGTTATCGGTTGCCAAGCTTTCACATGTTTGCAATGGTTTATAGTTTCACTTGCAACTTGCATCTGCACCGGTTGTGGGTGTGCCTCTGTGCTAGATGTTTACTTGCTTTTTTCTTTTTTTTTTTCTCTTATTTATTTATTCATTAATTTTATTCTTTTCTTTTTGTTTCTCTTTACTTCTCTTTATATACTTTGTATTAACTTTAAACAATAATTAGTATAAGATTTACTTCTGAAAGTCAATTGAAATTGGCTGTTCATTTATTTTAGCTGTGTTTCATATGTAAATAAATTAATATAAATAAATAAATAAGGACGGTAAGTATAGATGCAAAAGAACAACAAGAACATTCTCTATACATTTTGAATTTTTAGTCGCAAAATAAAACAAGCTTTCTTCCTCTTCTTTTTATTTTGCTCTTCTCTCCAGGCATGCCAATTCCACATACTTTCCAATTATTCTGTTCGTTATTTTTCGTCATTGATATTACCAAGCCTACAATCTACGCAGTTGTACATGTAACTAATGTTAAAACATAAAATCAAAAGTTACAGGTCTTAGCATTGACGGAAAAGATGTACACTGCACCACAAATTTGTGTTGAAGAGAAACAGCAGAAGTCCCTGGTAGCGATGTCAGGACGAATTATATTCCTATAAACAGGGGGATTCGCCAAGGATGCATTTTGTCTTCTCTTCTTTTTAACTTTTAATTAAGGTCAATGGGAAGTTCATCAATATCATCCGATACGCGAACGACGCAACTATCCTAGCAGATAGTATGCAGGATCCGCAGGTGATGGTTCAAGCTGTAAATGATCAAAATAACAGTTTTAGATCAAACCTACATATTAGCAAAACCAAACTTATGATCGTAGGCCGAGCGAAAACTTCATATGCAAATGCCACTCTAACAATTAATAACCAAAATATAGAAAGGATTTCCAAGTTTGTTTACACACAGCAAAGAACCACGAAGGTTTTTGGACTTGAGTTAATAATATAATTTAGTATACAATAATACCATAAAATGTAAAAAAATATATATTTAAACACTTATATCCAGTAATAGATGCGTAATAAAAGAAGAAGTAGATATTTAGCTTATTTTCGAAAAGGTAGGTCTTAAATATGATATCTTTTTAATCTGTCTCTTCACTATTTTCAAACGCGGTTTCCTGGGTATAGTGAATTTTCTACGTCAGGTTTCTATAGTACATGCCTAGTCACTTAATGCAGTTGGATTTAGGAAATTGATGACCGTTAAAAATGTCTGGACAGCATTTTTTAAAGTAAATGGGATGTGCTAAATTTTTCAGGATTTATGCATATATTTAATTTCTTTAACTATATAGAGATGTTACTAAGATGCATTTGACAAGATTTGAAGCGATATATTTACGTTCATTGGGTGTAATTAAAACCGTATAATCCGCACACTTAACGACAGTATCATCTTCAGCCAGCACCATATCCGACGAGTGAATAGGGTAGAGCACGGAAAGCAATACACTACCTTGAATGTCCTCACCGATTTTGAAAACGTGCTATGTTGCGTTATTCGTTTTAACAGAAGGGGAAGGATTTTGTAAATAGGAAAAAAAGTCCCTGATGCCAAAATCCATCAAAAGCTTACTAAACGTCCAAAACCACTACTGAGCAGTACTCTTTATTTTCTAGTGCATTTTTTTATTATAGAGATTTTATAGAGGAAATTATTAGGATTATTTAAAAGAAAATTACCAACGTTCAATATAAAAGAGCGTTAAATATTCAGGAAAAAAGTAGTCAGCAACAACGTCAACACCGAAATTATCATCAATACGAGGCGAAGATCAATAAAGGGCAAAACTGACACATTAGATAGCTAGCAGATGACAATAGATTCTGTCATCTTTAAATTTAAAGTTTATTTAGAGTTAAATTGAGCAACCGTCTCCCCATCAGGTTCCATAGGGAATAATCAAATGTGCCGGTTCCTTCAAAGGGCCAGTCCGAATTGCGAACACCGATGTTGGTCTCAAGCATATTCCAATGAAGACGTAAACTATGACAATTATCTCAATGATGGTTTTGACAACGAACTTTTAAATATTAATATACCCCCAGTTACCAATCTTTTTTAAATGACAGTTTCGATGGTGAAATTCTTAAAATTAATTTGGAGCAGCAAATAAAATAAAGAATTAAATAAACAACAATTCAAAATATGTTTTTATTTTATTCTTCTGATAGCCAGAGCGATAATGATGTAAATATGAACTGCATTTAATACATATAATAAATTATAAACTGAATTTTGGTCAGTTTCTTTAAACACTTGATTGCTCAATATTAGAAAAAAAAGACATGGTAAGAAATAATAAACATAAGAAATATTTTCCACATAATTATTCTAAAAATCTCATACATTTTTTAAATTTCGTTGATAGTCCTTTCTGCAGACTCTTAATGACGCCTGAAAAACATTAGGACAAAGATTATGAGTTAGCAATGGGCACAACCGATAAAATAATTCGATGTAATGCATCCAATCCTAAGCATCTGAAACACCTCGAAGCGCATTCCTTTCAGTTGTACTCACAAATGGGAGCAACTGTCACTAATAAATAAAGAATGTTTACACCCATAGATCATTAGTAGAGTAAAAATAGTGTGTCATTGCGCAGAAATGCAATCTCAAAATATCATTGTTTGAATGAATACTTTCTAAAAATATTATATTATTATTAAAGTGGGTTACATGTATTATTGGGTTATTGAGTGCTAAGTGTTACGTTTCTTGCATAGGTTTTGTTCTATTAAGGTAGGTTATAATTATTTGTAGTTATTGTGAGTACACTACAATATAAATAGTGATGAATTATCGATTAGCACAGCATATAAAATAATTGAATGTAAAACAAAAATAATACGATTTGTGGAGCGGGAACTGAAGGGGACTGCAGATATTTCTATCGACGCGCCTTACTCAAGTATTCCCATCCAAAAACCCCTATAAAAATTAGAAAGAAAATAATATCCAATATGTTATCTTTCGAGGATGGGATATATTTATAGTTGATGCACCTATTTTTAATTTTGTTCAAAATGAAAATGAAGGATTTGATATCTAAATTGAAAATTTAACTTTTATTTTATGAAAAATTCTTTTTACGTAGTTTGAGTATTTTCTTATCATTAAAGCTGCTGTCGGTTTTCCTAAATTTTTTGAAGTAAACATTTACACTCTTTCGTTGACTGTTACATAAACTATTGTGATGCTTGTTAATTTTAATGGAATGATGCCGGGGTAGCCTCACCGGCTATTCCAGGCGTCCTTATCTTAGTGATTTCCTTTTAAAGTACAATAGAAAGAAACCGTAATACCTCTTGGCATTATAATTAGACTTCTATTTATTTGCTCACTTATCTTATGAAAAGCGTAGCCGCTAATCTAAAAAATTAGGATACTTGCATTTAATCGTTCATTGTCCACAGACGGATCGGACGATTTTCGAACACAACTCCCTCTAATGCGGCACCTAGACCGTGCGGTCCTAGCGAATGAAACGGACTTCACTTTTCTGCGCCCATCTCTTACTTTGACGGCGGTTCGGTCAAAAAGAAGGAAGCCGGAAACTATCTTCCTCTGCTCCTAACGTCGGATTGGCGTTGCCGATCGGTACGTTCGGCTATATGCTCCGGTTGATCTCAGCTTTGCTGCGGAATATTCGAATTCAAGTGGTTGAGCAGGTATTTCAACCCCATTGACTGACAAATTAAACCTTTGCAAATAAAAATGCTCGTGTTTGCAAAAATCCATTGTACGAACGCCTGAATAAGTGTTCAAAAAGCTAAAAATGCTGGAAGTTGTCCTATGACAATATTATCTAATGTTAGAGTATGGTTTCCATGGCTTTGTACGTATGGCTTTGTTTGTATTATTATATGATGAGCAACCAGTATTTCAGGATTAAGAATTATGTGACACATAAACAACTTCGTTTCCAATATTATAAGCTCTTTTTCCTTATCAGGATTCTTCTAAATTAAATATAATGCGCAAATCAACAACAACAAAATAATCAGTCAATTATTTTTTAACATCATGAGAGAGTTCGACGGTGTAGTAGTCTGGATAGCATCCAGAACATGATAAATGTGCTTCACCAGCATCAGTGCCATAATTGAGTAGAGTTTGTATGTATGACCTGTGGTGATAATTGTTGTCACTTTCCGAAACCAAAACATTATTTAAATATACGGAGGCGCTTCGAAACATTGAACGTAGAAGATTATTAGTAACGTTGCACTTATCTTTATTATTCAATTGCACAACCAACTTTAGATAAACTCTGTAAAGATCTCGATGTGTATCTTCATTACCAAGACAGAGAAATTCTATGAAGCTAGGATTGCCTAAACATTGAACAGGATTACATGAGGGTAATTTTGCAAAAATGCTGCTTTGTATAGGACGAGGTGTAAATAAACCTAGTTCGCTTTTCATACATTCTATATAGTTGCTCATAGTTGCTAAGCAAATATATCCTTTACTTTCTTAAGTAGATTGAATTTTCTCGTGCGTTTCGCTTTAGATCCCTTTTGTGACTCACGTATTTTCCTTTTGATGCGACGTCTCATATTATTTTTTCCAGAGCCGTTTTAAAATTTAGATGGTATCTTGTTGACTGCTTTTTGTGTCAAATTACTTAAATCTTTTTTGCCTTGCTCTTCCAAAATTCTTCCAAGTGCGACCGAAGTCATTGAGAACAGATTTGTCAGTATCCACGGTTTCTTCTTTAATCGCATTCGAACCCGATGGAAACAACGGTTTTAAATTTTTAAAAAAAGTTGCGAAGGATGAACCAATACCGCGCATTAACTATGAGTATAGATATGTCCTTTATAGCAGAAACTTTGAGGCTGTAGTACTCTACGCTTTTGAACTCAAAACACTAGCTTTTCCTATTGAACGGCTGCACACAAAGACATCTTGAAATTTGATCTCCAACATCCAACGAGATTTTATTATGTCGGCATAATACATAACGGTGCATATCCCCACACTTGCTCTTGAGGAGTATCATTTTCGATATTGATATTATTTAAAAACAATTCAGTTATTCCAACTGATCATTTGTAATATTAGGAAGATTTACAATATTTGTAAATGAGGACACAGTATTCTTTTAGTAAAACGCAACTGAATTGTTGCTTAATAAAGTAACGCAAAAATCTTCCAAGTAGTTGATAGCTTAAAATCAAATTAACAAATTAAGTCGGAATACGTTTGTAATAATTTTGCTGAATTGGAAATCTGGGATTCGATTTTTGTTTTTCGTCCGGATTGCATCTGTAGACAGACCATTTTTAATTAAATAAATCTTACTTTTAAGTTGGCCTGCAAGTCTTATATGGAGCAATGCTTTTCTGAATTCTTGTTTTTCTGTCACATTTTGCAGATCCTTTGCTTACTTCATGTGGTGTGACTTCTGTCGTTCCGGTTAAGAACTTTTCAGGCGTCATAAATTCATTTCTCGAAATACTATCACCTAAGTTACTTTAATTTTTTTTTTCTATTTTTGAATGTGTTATCATCGTTCACGTTTTCTAGAGGGATTTAAGGTTTCTTAATGTCAACTTTCACATCTTCTACATCGTGTTTGGAAAACGTCATTTCACGTGTAGGATCAAAATTTTGCTTAATTGGTTTCAAGATAATATAAAATATGATAATATTTAGTTCTTGTTTAATTTTGATCCACTTGTAATATTCTGAAAGAGAGACGTTGTTGAAATATGGTAATAACTTTCTGTTAATAATTCCTTTGAATATTTGTCATCCACCATTACAGCGTATGCGTTGGTTACAATAGAATTATTTTATTTAGCGTCAGCTTAAATTTATTAAACATTGTCTAACAATTTTCCGAAAAACTTCCAGCTTTCTGCATAAGAACCTTTCTTTTGGACTTTGTGGTCGCGTTTGCTCTCGATATGAATCGAAGTTTTGTTTTAAAATTTCCAAATCTTTATCTTTTAGTTTAGTGCTTCCAATTACTGTGTTGAAGATAATCTCAGCCAAAGTTTTGGTTGATTCATCATCAGCATAGTTGAGTGTAGCGCTTCTTAACTTGCTATTATTGGTTTTGCGGACAGCATACGTTTATGATTCTTTACTCGCTTTAAACTCTTTTTTAAAACCATTTTCTCCAGTGTCACAGAAGCAATAGCAAAAATTCGAATTTAACATGTCCGTTCTGTATCTTAATAAATCATTTACGCTTTCTGTAAGGTCGATTAATGAATAACCGTGAGGTTTGCTAATCACATCTTTATATATTCTCATATATATCCCACAACTCGCGACGTTGAATTTATCGTCATTCAAGCGAAATTTCCTAATGAACAGTCATACGGAACCTGCTTCTATATTCCCCTAAATTCGGATATCTCCATACATAAGAAACAGGCCGCACTCATTTGTGAAGTGGCCAAGCAATCTAAACCTACTGGTTTTGGTATTGTGTTGGGTGACTTCAATTTGCCTCAAGTCACTTAGTGTTACAGTGATAGTTCTGCCTGTTTGATTCCTACTTCAACATCTGATAGAGCTGTTGTGTTCTTTAATGAATTACTTGATCATAATTTAGTTCAATACAACCGTACCTCTAATTACAATTGCTTGATTTTTGCTTTCCCAATTTTTCTGAGATTAGTGTTAATCGTTGTCTACCTTCTAGTTTACCTGAGAATCCTTATCATCCTGCAATGTGCATTTCCTTTCACTACAAGCATGATGGTTTGTTGAACGTCTCTAACGTACCCAATTCAACTTTTTCAAATAAATATTATGATTTCCATAAAATCAATATTTCAGTGCTAAAATCATATCTTTCACATATTAAGCTTGATTTCTCAGTTGGAAGTATTGATAGCTTGCTGTCATTGTTCTACAATATATTAAATCTAGCTATTTCTGCATCCGTTCCAATCAAGCAGTCCCGTCCTCGAAGCAGGCGTCCCTCGTGGTTGAATAAGACAGATGTCTCTGAGGGTTTAACGTGGGTGCACTACCGTGAAGGTTTAACCCCACGGTGCCCGATGGCACACGGAGTGTGGAACACTCAAACATCCCGAGGCTATTAATCCTCGCAACGTACGGTGCCGAAGTCGGCGCACACGCTGCGATGAGGAAGATTAGGTCCTCGAGTACCAGACGAGCTGCGTTATGGTCGCATCTCCGCTATGGGCCGTTCCCTTTGTCAGGCCAAACCTAGCTAGAAGAAATGCTTTGTGGGCTCCTGACGCCCGTGGTACCAGAATGAAAAGAAAAGAGTATAGAAGAATTTTTTTTAAAAGTCTCCGGTCGGACTTTCTAGGTCCCATAAGACCCGAACTCGGCATGAGATAGTCTTTCGAAGAAGAAAAAACCAATCAATATTATGCGCATGGGCATAGTATCCTCACTGGACGGAGCGAGGCCTATCTCAACCTCTTGGAAAGAAAAAGTTTTGTGGAACAGAGTCCGAAGACAGAGTCCGAAGACCGAGTTTACATCAGTAGCGATGTAGGGGAAACGTGGAAACGGATTTCCCCACATCACCAACCAGAAAGAGGAAGCCTCTGGCAAGACTTAAGAGCTCCATGTAGCTCCTAACCCCCTGTTACTCAGTGATTGTCACCGTACAAGTAGAGCACGGAAGAGGATCAGACAGAATTGTCCAGATCACGTCTCTCGAGGCTGCGTCGGATGAACACCTGTGAAGCAAACGCGCCCAAAGCTGCCACCGTCTCAGAAGTAGAGAGGGCCAGACTGAGGTCAAAGTTCCCGTTTGTCTGTCGAATACCCATTGCTTCCAAATCTCTGAGATCCGAGTACTTGGAGCATACACACAAAACGTGCAACCAATCTTCGGACATGCCACATAGGCAAGCCCCAGTTCTCGACAGGCCTCTCTTATGCAAGAATGCATTAAGCGATCCGTGGCCCGTAAGCAGAAACCCCAGATGAAGCCTAAAGCTAAAATCTGAATGCTTTTCTACAAACGGGACATCACGAATAAACTCAAAAGTTGCTCTGCCTTTCAAACTGTTTTCCCAACGGGATTGCCCTAAGACACGGGCACGCTTATTTAAAAGCGTATTACGCACCCTGAAGTTTAACCTCTCTACTTCATCATTATTTAACCCGTCAGTCGGCAGTAAAGGCAATCTCCTTTTTATCCTGAAGGCAGTGGAAATTCGTATTGCCTCCAGGCCCAAAGGGGGAGCACCCATTAACACTTGTAATGCGTCCGTAGAAACTATCCGATAAACGGGTAGACAGGCCAACAAAATCACCCGCTGACAACTCAATATTTTATTTTGGCCAACACCAGTCGCGATCGGTCGGTACCGTATTGGTGATCCATAAGTCGCACAGGCCACGAATAGACCACCATATATGGTCCGAACAGCACGTCTGGTTAGCCCCCATTCACATCGTAGGACGCGGCGAACCTGTCCTACAACATTCAAGAGTTTTTCCCTCACTCTTACAAAGTGAGGGAGAAGACTCATCCTTTCACCTACGCTAATTCCTAGGTACTTGACAACAGTCTTGTACCTAAGACTAGCCCCGTTCATTCGAATCACTGGAGGTCGACCACGAGAAAGGCTACCTTTCAGTAGCATCATCACGGTTTTCTCCAGTGACACACTCACACCAACAGCTTGTCCCCACTCTGAGACCATGTGTATAGCTCGCTCTCCGAGCTGCTGAAGAACAGCTCGCGATTGGCCTTCGACAAGGATGAGCAGGTCGTCGGCATATGCAGAAAACCTGCATATACCTTCTAGCCGCCTTAACAGAGGATCCATCATGATGTTCCAAATATATGGACCACAGATAGATCCCTGCGGGCAACCTTTAACAACATCTCTATTTACCATGTCGATAGAACCGACAGCACATGCGCGTCTCTGAGAGAAATAACTCGACCAGAAGTTAATTTCTGGGCAATTTACCTCTCTCAGTCTGGCAAGGACTTTATCCCACCTCAGATAATCAAACGCACCCTTGAAATCCACAAATATCCCTAACACATACTTGGCTTTGCAAGCGTCAACACATTTCTGCACATGCAGCCTAGCATCCTCAGGGGAGAGTCCCTTTCGGAACCCAAACTGCTTATCAGACAGACGTAGACTTGGAATCTCCAGAAGCCTTTCTACCATCACCCTCTCCAGCACTTTACCAAGCAAGAGGAGACTGATGCCCCGATAAGAGCTAGGATCACTCCTAACTTTATCAGGCGACTTCAGGAGCAGTACTACCCTGGCCACTTTCCACTAGGCTGGAAAATAGCCATTTGCTAGGCACTTACTGTACATTTTTAAAAGATAATCAGGAATAACTTTCCATGTGGCTTTTGCCATTTCACCAGTTATTCCATCTATACCTGGCGACCTTTTCGCCTTGGTATTTGCAACCGCAAATCCAATTTCATATTCCTCCAAGGGCGGCGGAGAAGATGCCATCCGACGTTCAGGAGGCACAACTTCGTCCAACCCTGGGAAGAAACTACCCAATAAAACACTCAGACATCACTCCGGGTGGTAAGCACAACACCGTTAGCACTAATACCACAGACTTCCAGCGATTTCCTGCCTCTAGAAATCCGATAGAGATGACCCCAAGGATCATCCCGATTTCGAAAGGCGAAAGCCTTCCAGTGATCCTCTTTCGCTTTCAAGAGCATGCGTTTGTATTCATAAACGCACTGCCTTAAATCAATTTTGAGTTGGGCGGAGTCCGCGCTATTGGACCGCCTTGCAGGCTGAAAATTCCGCCTAAGGCGGCGAACGGCTTTCCGCTTTGCGGACAGAGCAGCAGTCCACCACTTGACTCCTCGTCAATTTGTCTTGCGACATTTCTCAAGGAGCAAGTCATTGTCAAGCCACAAACGGACCTGGAAATATATTCTACCTGGTCATCTAATGATCTGTTAGCAAACTCCTCGAGCGATACGGCTGTCACCGCTTCCCTAATATGGACCCCGTAGGTATCCCAATTTACCCCTGAAGTGCGCCAACGCGCGACTTCCAATTGTGTAGGTTGAATAAGACAATCAGATATTGTAAGAATACGAAAAACAAGCTTCTCATGAAATTTTCGAAAAGTGGCTCGTCTTTGGACTATTTCGCCTACTCAGCCGCAAGGCATAGACTTAACTCCCTCAACCATCAATATTATTGCAGATACCTTTAGTTCATTAAATACTCTCTGTTTGCTAACCCTAAATACTTTTTTAAATTTGTTAATTCAAAAAGAAAAATTTCCGCACATCCCTCGCATGTTTCTTTTAATGGCTCTGATTCCTCGAAAGATTTTAAAATCTCAAATCTGTTTGCTTCTGTACTTCCGACGAAATTTTTCGAGTGCCAATTCCGATTTATCGGCAAACTTCCCATATCCGATAACTGATTTGGTTTCAATTCCTAATTTTGTTACTTCTATTGTCTATTATTACCGTCTCTTAGGAAACGTAGATTTGTTCTTGGCGTTTCGTTCTTAATCAAACTAATAAATGGTACCATTGACTCGCCCGCATTAGTTGGTAAGTTAAGCTTTAATGTCCCTAACCGTTTCTCTAGGCACTTTATCTTGATTAAGCTTAGCCAATGTAAATATAATTATGAGCTGTTTACCCGCTCAGAGTTGTTTGCAGAAACCTAAATTATGTCTATCACTTATTCTCATTATCGGACTCTTTAAAGTCTGTTAAAGCAACTTTGCTTAATACGCGCGATCTACCTATGTCGCACTTAAACTAACTTGCGTTCGTAATATCTCACTTTTTTTTCGAAAATTATATGGTATTGTTAACGTGTGGGTTTCCAAGCTTATGCATGTTTGCAATGGTTTAGGGGTTCACTTGCAACCTGTACCTGTTCTTGTTACAGATGTGCTTCTGTGCTAGCTGTGTACATGCTTTTTTTTCGTTTTATTTATTTATGCATGAATTATCATCTTTAAGTTATTTTGTTTTTATTATTCTTCTTTTTTCATATCTTCCTTTATGTTGTATAAAATAATTAGTATAAGATTTACTCTTAAGCTGTATTTGAATTCGATTGCTAATTTTGTTTAGTTGAATTTCATGCATAATTAAGTAAAATAAAATAAAAAAATAAGTTCAGAAGAATTTTCGGGATGAATTTTCCCCGTTAAATATTGAAACTGTAAGATAACTCTAGGATTTTTAAAAACAACTATATATTTAGAATTCAATGAACTATTTCTTGGGATCAACGATTTATGAAAAATATTCTGTGTTACTAGGATAACAGGAAAATTTCTATGATGTAACATCTTAGTGAAAAGTTCACAAACTGTTTTTTAAAGGGGCCAACGTTAAGTCATCGAATGCAGAGAGTTGGTTCATTGAGAACATTTTCCAAATTCTCTGGTATTACATTGTTATATTCAATAATTGTCACATTATCCTTATCAGGTTTCACATTTTTTTCGCCATAACGCCAAATTATTCGATCAATTTTCGCACTAATCAAGAAATCCTTGTTATAAATAAGATTTTTCAAAAACGTTGTTTGCCTGACCCTGATAGTCCACTGATAAGCATAATAAATAGATGCTAAAATTTATAAAACATGTTGCCTTATTAATTATAAAATAAAGATTTTAAAGAGTTGTTTATCAAATTAACCGTGCTCACATACGCTCATGTGGAAGCCTCCATATGTGAAAAATTCAATAAAACATTACAAACCTCACTATGGAAAATGTTTAGTAAGAACAGTCATTACAAATGGATAGAATTAATTCAAACCTTACTAACCAAATACAATAATACATATCATAGAATAATAAAAGTGAAACAAAACGAAGTCAACAAAAACAACGAGAAGCAGATATTACAACGTGTATATAATTTTCCCAAAATATTTCCAAAACCAAAGTTTAAAGTTGGGGATTATGTTAGAATAAGCAAATTTAAAGGAACATTTTTTAAAGACTATGAACCGGTTCGGACCGCCGATTGGTAAAATAAACATTAAAAATCCTGTTACTTACATTATTAAGGATTATAGGGGGAATGAGATACTAGAATTATTTTATGAATACGAAATGCAAAAAGTTCGTAATAAGAATGCCTATTTAGTGGAAAAGGTATTGAAAAAGAAAGGAAACAAACTTTTTGTGAAATGGCTAGGGTTTGATAAAACCCATAATTCAGGAGTTAACAAAACTCAATTATATCGATAAAAATGTATAAGATCAAACGAAAGTGTTTGCTATTATTATTATTATTACTATTTCTATTAATATTAATATGTAAATAAAACGAAACCCAAAAATTTTCATTGCGTATTAATTTTTTTTACATTTATTCATATACAAATATTATTTACACATTGTCATTTACGTATTTTGACAAACTATTTTATGCTTTCTCCACGCTAGTGTGGAAATGCTATCCTCTGAAACACATCGCTTATCATCTAAATAATCTAAGGCTATTTTTTGCAGATCTCTGTATGTAATCTGTAAAATTTCCTTCTTACGACCCTCTGTTCCCCATAAAAGATTTTTTATTTGCAATGCAGTGTTTATAATCACTGTATATTAATTTATCAGTTACACATCTTTTCAGCCCTTTAACTTTTTTGACTTCTTCTTCTTTATTATTGACTTCATGATTGACTGCGGATGCGTACGCTTCGGCTTTTAAACCCACAAGCTCTGCCATAATTCTCCCGGCATTCTCATCTTTCATCAAACCTAATAGCTTTTGTTATTAGGAACGATATTGGCGGGGAGGTAATCTGATGTGTCAAATGCGTGATGTTTATTTTTAATAACGTCATATATATTTCCATCAGATTCTATTATGAATGAATCTCTATCCATATATATTATCTTCATTCTTTGGCCCTATTTAACTACGAAATTTTAGCAAAAATCGTACATGAAGCACTTACAGAGGTCTAGCATACTTGTCACCACATAAATTAGTTTATCATGCACTATTTTCATTTTACTAAATTCGATACCATACAAAGCATTACCGAATATTACAATGCCCTTGAAATTAGATTTCCCTATGAGGCCTCTATAGCATTCAGAATTTTTTCTGTTTTTGTAGTTAGTAACTAAGCGAACATCCCGACGCTTTTCGATATTTTTCAGTTTGACTCGGACAACCTCTGCATACACTGAGTAACGCCGACTCCAATACTCGTTTCTAAAAACCTATCAATTTCAGGAATGTCAATTACTTCCAATTCAACTTTAGAGTATTTGAGCATATGCACCCCACGAGAGAAATGGTGTTGCGATGTAACTGCATCGATTTAGTTTGTACATTTCTAAACATACGATCCTGAAATTCTCAAAAGCATCGGTTAATATGTAGACATCGCTTTGAAGGCATAGAACCATATAATTTCTAAGAGTTTGACACTTTGGGACGAAAGCGTTCCATATCCTGTGAGCAGAGTGTAGTCAGCCTCATTACATTTGCGATTAGATAAACAAATAAAAAGCACTTGAGGCTTGTCGAAATTGGGTCATCAAGTTTCTTGATGTCGCTTATATAATCGAACGCAAAGACACCCTTACTACTCATTAACGCAAATTTTTCTGGATTCGTAAACGTTTTCCTTAAACTGACTGGTCTCCAAATACTCAACCAAGTTTTTTTAACTGGAGTTTAACAATCGATTTGAATCCCTAAAATTCATCAAATATTTTACCCGTTCCTCTCTTAGTAACTGATATGTACAACTCCTTCTTACAGGATATAACTGGAAATTTGGGCCCTAATTTCGTAATAAATAAATGAACATACTTAAGGTATGGAAAATAATTTGGAAATAGCTTAACTTTAATTGAAAAGCTTTCGTACATTCCCTATGGATGAATCTCACAAATACCAAAGCAAAATAATTAAAGTACTTATCTTTACTTCCTAATATTATTTCCTCGCACGCGTAGCCTTTGGTGTTTTGCATCTATGTTGGTTATCCGGTAGATGCTGAGAGCTTGAGAAATTCGTCCAGTATAACTTATATAGCTCATTCATATTTATGCTGCAAATGAGCAAGAACATCAGCTATACAGGTTTCTCCTCATAAAAAAAAAAAACAAAAATTTCAATATACTCACCAACAAAAGTACGCTGTTCATCAAACTCTTCATTATAAACGTGTTTTATATAATAAGAGACCGAGCCTGCTTCATGCTGTTGAATTGTCCCCGTCCCCTCTCGCTTAAAGACTTCTATGAGCTTAAAGTCAGTCTCTATCTCATGATAATTGACGGCGATAACTTGTTCACCATATTTTTAAAGTTGGTTGTTGTTCCCGCTAATGGAAATACACTTTTGATCGCATTATTATATTGTCCACGTATTTTCAAACATGTAGAATTAAACACTCTGGAATCGCGTCTTCGGGTTTTGGAAAGGTTTCGGGTTTTGGAAAGGTTTCGGGTTTCATTAAGTATAGGTTTTATTATAAAATTTTGCCCATATCTACAAATTTGAGGAGTACATTTCTTAGGGTATGTAGTGTAGTTTGGGGCCTACCGCTACTGTCTATTTTTGTCGTCAATTTTCTCCTTGATTTTTTTATAATTAATTTTTGAAGGTCAAACTTTTCTATTGTGATGTCGATAGATTTTCCAAAAAGGCAGGGGGGAGCATATGCGGACCAAAGCCAAGTCCTTAGTTTGCTCTCACGCAATGATTTAAGTGAACAAACATACTGACAGCTAGATTGACGTATTGAAGAATGGATGTAAGAAGCAGTATTGAGTAAGACACTGAAACGTAAATATCACAGAGAAAATTTGCTACGAAAATCCGAAGGGCAGAACACGCCAACGGACAAGATGGGAACATAAGGGGTATTCGAATGGTGAAAATATATATTAAAAACTAAACCAAAATATGAATTAAATAAAACTATTAGAAGAACAAGAAATATATGAATAAAAACTGTGTAAAAAATTTTGCAAAGGACTTCTTGCAAAGCTCCAAAGATAGGATTAAAATTTCTTATTAGAATGCAGTTCACTGAAATTGTTAATGAATCCTTTGACGTTCAATTGTAAAATTTTAAGATCTTTTTTTGACGGTATTATCATATCAACTATATTTTAAAGTTAATGATTTCATTAATGGTTGGATTGCGTATTTTAAGGAAGCAGTTGGTGTTGAGAATAGACGTTTTTTTAATGTTCCATTTATTTGTTTGGCACCACACAAGTTAATAAGTTCGCCTGTTCGCACTAATTGAAGTCTGAAGACGTCTGAAAAGAAACCAGACATTGGGAGGTAATCACGTATGAAAAGTTTAAGTATTTTTCACTTGTCGGTTGATTTGATGCATTGCGTATGCTGTCGTTACCAACTGTTTTTTATTACCACTCGTTTTTATTTCTTTGGATTATAAATGCACAACAGCTGTGAAATACACTCTATTCTATAAGCCAAATAAGACGAGAATAAAATAAGTCAGGTTTTTGTTAGTATTGGTTTTTTAGAATTAGTATTGGTTGTTTAGAGTGGTATAGGTAAGAGAAAACAGCTATAAATGGAAAACAAAATGAACTCCAAACAAAATTGTTTAACTTATAAACTGCTGAACCACATAAAAATTTTTAAATTTCTAAAAGGAAAGTAATACAAATTTTTTTTGTCTTTTACTTCAATTTCCTAATTAAAGCTCCTAAGCAGCCAAAACTTCTAATCCACCCGTACAATCAAGCCTTCCATACATTGTAATATATTGGGGTCATCATTTATAAATTGTAAAGGATAAACTCCTTCTATTACATATATTGATCTCATCATGTACTGCATATACAGGCCTAATCCATATTTTCAATTTCGGAATCACTCCAGGGGAAAACCCGATCCAGAAGACCATTGGAGTGTAAATCGGACTAATGCCTGCTACCTCGTTCACACCTGCAAAGCTAATCACAAATTTCATAAAGAGATCGTTGGTCTGCCAAATTTGCATTTTATGTAAATATCTATTCGTCTAAATTATACACCATAAAAAGATTACTATATGCACAGTTCGAAACGATATGAGTACCAATGCGACTACAAATGGCTTGTAGCCCCACTTCTGGGGCTTATTTGGCAAATATTGTTTCAGGAAATTACCTATTTTTGTTAAACACATTGGTTCATCTATTGAGAGACGTTGGTCTATAGGAATAGATGATAATATTTCATTTAAGTGGTCTATCACAGGTCTGATTTTGTGTAAGCGATCGTGATTTGGACACTCCCTCGGAAGATGTTTATCATAATATGTAAAAAACGTAAAGTCGTACGAAATTAAAAATATATAAAAATAATAATGAATGTTTCACAAAATAACTTCAGGTTTAGTGATCTTAACTAAGATCCGTTTAGCATACTGATGCATTTCTACATCACAAAAAAACCGAATTTTTTTGCATAAATTTATCAGCATGTGCAAAAATATATATATATTATTCGTTACTCTTACCTTGTTTCTATCCAGAAATAATTTATATATATTTCCAAATAAGAAGAGAAACTTGATCTATAATTTTTAGTGTAATGTACTTTCACCAAGTTTTGTGTTCATTTACATTTTAATTGACCAAAAGCCCTGCAGAACAATTTCCAATAATGTGCTTTGAATGTGACCTAAGTTCGACACAAATCTCATGGCCTGAAAAATGCTAAAAATTATCTTTCATTCGTAGACAAACAATGAATTAGTCTGCTCGCATACTGATTTTACCCGAGTAGCCACTTCTGAAGTGTTGAAAAATTAAGTCTTATCTCTTTTATACGATGGACACTGGGGCATTGTAAAAATAAATCAGTCAGCCAGCGAACATATACGGTAGTTAAAGACTGATGAGCACATTCATCGTTTAGCTTCACAAAGTGATTTGTGTAATTCGGAAAATCCCAATCCACTCAAGAAATGCTGTGATTGGGAATGCAAATGATTGGGAACGTATTCATCTGCAATTCGCTAATGAAATTTTTAATTCAATGTGGTAAATTTGCGTCGACTCCCAATTTCCGTGTTGAGTCTATCATGCAACGACAAATCCTCACTCAATTAAAATCGGACGCTTTTAGCATCTCTTTGTTCTCATCACCCTTATCCTAAAAGGGACAAAAAAGGAAAATAACTAAATTTTCATTCTCTATAATATGGAGTGGGCGCGGCTAATTTTTTCAATTTTCAAAGTAAAAGTTTTTGTCACACAAGCGTGTGGGCGTTACGGGCGATTACTTCATTTTCGCAGAATCTTTACCACAGATACTGGGCAGTTTGGCAGACGGACACATGGACATGCGAACAAATGGACATCCATTCCAAATTTGATACTGGCTGAGAATTTATATACTTTATGTGGTTTTTGAAGCTTGTTTCTCTTGTGAAGGTATTGAAAAAAAAATTAAACTTTAGTACGCTACAATATTTAGTAGACGCCGTCAATTTCTTCCATTTTTCTATAGTTACTACAGCTTCGCTCATAGAATATGCGTTCCAATTTTTGTACATTTATCTGCTATGGTTTACGAGTAATGATAAAAACCAATTTTTTATTCCTTTTGAAAAACAGAGAGGTTCTGACTTTACACAGCACTGTAGGCGTATCCTTCGAGCGATTTGGCTTATTTCCTATACTAACCTGCGTGCGAGAACTTCCAATATTTTTTTTCAAATTTTAAGTCGATAGCTTCATTTTTGCGACCATGAGAATATTTACAACAGAAATTACACAGATGGACATACTTAAATCGATTCAAAATTCGATACCAATCAAGAATATATATATTTTGTGGAGTCTCTGAAGGTTCCTTCTAAGCATTGCAAGCGTTTTAGCAAAATGAATAGATCCCTTATCATTCAATGAGTATAAACACAAGTTAAAACGTCCACCTTGTATTTACTTCGCTTCAAATTAAGAGTACTATTCTGAGTTAATGTCGATTCCTAAAACCTAGTTAATTTAATTTTTGTGTAACAAACAAGCCATTTATTTCATAGAAAGCTGCTTCTGAATGTTAAAAATTTTTTGCGTGAAGCGGGAACAATGCTAGACAATTACGGGGTTTTTTGTAATAAGAAGTACATATGAAAGAAATAAAAAAAAAAAAAATTGAATATGTAAAACATTGGAAAAATTGTGACTGAAGTACGGACTAGAAAAATATGTATGGGTGGAAAAATTAATATTTAAGGAACAATATTTAAAGATTAAAAATTTTTGTAAAAAAAATATAAACATGCATGAAATTAAAAAACAACTCGTCAGAAATTTCTTGGCATAATCAAAGATACTGGTTATTCGATATACATAAAGGCAGTAATTGCTGTGCGAATATTGCGAACGTTTGCAAACGGAGTCAAAATTCCACGTCATTAAGAAAACTAAACCATAACAGCGAAATAAAACCAATCATTGTTAATTCAATATAAGAATAAAAATATTTAAGAAACAATGTGTAAAGATTGAGAAATTGCATATATATGTATATATATATATATGTATGTATGTATGTATATATGTGTATATATATGTATGCATATATATATATATATATATATATATGTATGCGTGGAGTTACAGCATAACTCATGCGAAACATATTTTTTTGAATTGGCAAAAATATTGGCATGTCGGTGTAATTAGGACAAAAGGGTGTCAAGCGACTATAACGATCGTCTGTAAACAGATTCAAAGGCGAACATCGCCAAGAAAAACAATTGCTGAAAGTCTTTTTCAAAAAACAAGAATCAATATTTATTTATTTATTCCACTTATACAGAAACTCAACTAAAACAAACGACAGTCGAGTTCAAATGACTCTTAAAGTAAATCTTAAATTAATTATTATTAAAACTTAGTATAAGTACAATAAAACAAATAAAAAGGAAAAAAAAAGAAAAAATAGAAAAAAAAACATATACACAATTAGCACAGAGCCACACCCACAACCGGTACAGGACCAAGTTGCAAATGAACCCCTGAGCCATCGCAAACATGCATAAGCTTGGCAACCGATAATAGTTAACAACAATTAATTTTCGAATCATAGTGACTTTTTAGGGTTAAAAGCTAGTTTAAGTACGATATTGGCAAATCTCGTGTATTAAGCAAAGTTGCTTTAATGGACTTTAAAGTGTCCGATAATGAAAAAAGGTGATAGACGTTCTTGCAAACAACTCTGAGCGGGTCAAACAGCTCATAATTATATTTACAATGACTAACCTTAACCAAGGTAAAGTGCCTAGACAAGCGGTTAGGAACATTAAAACTTATTTCTCCAAGTAATGACGGCGAGTCAATAGCGCCGTTTATTACTTTGATTGCGAAGCAAACGCCAAGAACAAATCTACGTTTTTCAAGAGACGGTAAGGACAAAAGAAACAACCTATTTTCATAGGAATGAAGAAAAGCAGAGGGATCCCAACCCAAATTCCTAAAAGCAAACAACAGGAATTGCTTTTTAATAGATTCAATTGAATCTACATAGCACCTATATGAAGGAGAATAAGCATCAATCTTTGTACGAATAAATCTCAATCTATGTTGACAAGCAATTGTTAAACGAGATAAAAGCAAGTAAAATAAGCGAAATTTTTGCGAATTGAATCATACTTCAATAAGGTGAATAAATACTTTAATCAAAATTTATGTTTTTAATGCAGCAAGTTAACCTCAATTGTAAGGAAAATGTTGTAATCCAATGATTAATGAAATAATAAGTATACTTTTACAAACAAATAGTAATAAATAAGTTGGTTATGCTACACTGTTATCTTGTTAAGAGCATTATTTTGCAAGGAATTGACAAGTGGGTATGACAAAAGGATGGTCTACATAGGGGATCCCTCACGGAACTCCGTAGGTATGGAAGGCAAGGCGATAAAACAATGTCATGTAGAATAGGTAGTCAGGTAGCAACATTCATGTGTCTTTCTTGGACCAGGAGACTCCTTTGTTTTCTGTAGTATGTCTCAAAGTGCTGGTTACTTTGGCATCAGCAATTCCATTATTGGGCGCAGGAGCTGATACTGAAAGATTCCAAAGGAAGAACCTTCTAGATTAAATGCTTTGGACATGCGTAGGTGTCGTGCCTCTTCCATTCTGGGAATCTCCATAACATCTCTGTTCTAACCCTTGCTTGTTCTTCCGTAATCTTATCAAAATAAAAATAGTTTTTTTTGATCAAGTATGAAATCTGACTATTTACAAAAGACAAATAAAATAGCATCAGTTATGTCGTGCCCATACTCTTCTGTCCAGATACGAACTTATCAAGCGCCAAAGTGTAATTGATAATTGTTTATATTTTCATACATTTTTTGTTGGTTTATACATTAACTATGATATTTTATGTACCAATTCACAAATACATATTAGATATGGTATATTTTTATTACATATTACATTTTCATTAATTATATATAATAATTTATAACTCTTTGTGGCCCATTCGTAATCGGTTTCTTCGCTAGCCGATAGCCCAAAACGAAAACCTAAGAGAGTTCTTAGAAAGAGTTCTCTATAGCCTTCCCTGAATTCATTTCGTCTCCAGCAGAAAATACGAAGTAATACATAGTAATCCCACCACCAGAGAGAGAACAACCGATCATACAACATTCCCGCTTTGTAGTTCATAAATCTTCCAACGCTACACGCAAAGAAATTAAAAATATATCTGGACTCCGAAATTTTTGGTTTGCATTGACGCAGAATTTGATATATCATCTTGGAATTTGCCGTCGAACACTTAACTTCCCGATGATGTCTTTTACATATCAAAGAAAATCGACTCATTGGTGTTGAAACATTTTGCGATATTTCGTTCGTGGGTCGAACAAAACTTGGCGCAAATCCTTCAGAATTGCGAAAAACGTTGTTCGGCTGGATTATTACTGGAAAATATAATTCTTCTACAAACAACAATTGTGATGCTTCGTATATGCTCTCAAATGAGGATGAAGACAATCTCATATTGGGGCGTCTTTCGTAAATTGAAGAATTTGATACTGGCTTAACGCAAACGACACCAGAAAAAACCAAAATGTGAAACGGTGTCTTCGGGTGGAAATGCTGCAAAATTACCTTTACGACAATATTCTGGTTCGCTGGATCTATCAGAAAATACGGCTTTACGTTAAATTGTCGCCCAAGAACGGCGGCTATCTCAAGATGTCGGCTTGAAAGCAACATATGTGATTTGAGGGAATATGAAATTTGTGGACACATGAGTTTGGTGAAGAGACCTAGGTTGAATGAACCTCATTACTACGTACCTCATGGTTGTATTTTTAAGCCCAATATTATTTCAACACAGCTTGGAAGTGTTTTTGACGCGTTCTGCCCAACCTCATCACAGATGTCTCTAAATGATATTTTATGTATTTAGAAACTGTAGAAGAATTGGATGAGCTCAAGCGTTAGGCGACCGAAATTTTGAAAACAGAGATGTTTTCAATTAGATAAATGGCATGCAAATCAAGAAGCTTTTCGTTACGATAAAACTATCAATTTGAATTTAAGTGACTCTTGACTTCGTTCGCATTTCCTAGAATCAAAAAAAGATTGTATTTTCATTGTCGTTTGCAAGAAGGTCCACGGGAAAAAATGAAATATCATGACGCACTCTCATTGGAAAATCTAACATTATACTTCAAGAGTTATGGATCCTTAAAATTGGTTGGCACCAGTTGCTTCCACAAGATTTACATACAACTTGGCTGCCGTAGTGATCTTCAATCTTTGTCATCTCCAAACATTCCTCGCTTTTGTTTATCCTCTGGCTCGCAATTGATTCAGATGCATGGGTTTTGCGACTCACCAATTCACGTATATGACTGCTCCCTCTATATTAGAAGAAAAACCAACTCATGTGAAACATATTCGTAACTATACACCGATAAATCAAGATCGACCCATGCCGTAAAAAAAAAAAAATCATTACCGAATTCGGAGCTATATAAACGTCAGCTTCTCGTTGGATTACATTCAAAGATACAGAATTTCCTTCAAATTCCAAACCAGTACGTTTTCTTGTGCAGTGTTTCGAAACTCGCTCAAACAACATTTCTCAACAATTTTTGTATTTGTAGGCAACCGAGTCTTTGAAAGCCAGGAGTTCACCAATAGTTGTACTTGGCGATATGTCCCATCACATTTGAATCCAGCAGATATTGTCTCAAAAGGCACAACTGCACAAGAACTAATTTCTTCAAAATGGTTTAGTTCTGGTTTTCTTAGTCTAAATCCTTGCTCTTTACGATTGCTAATCGTAAACTAGATATGACGAAATAGACGAAGACGACGTCAATAAAAAAAATTTAAAACAATGATACACATCGAATTAAAGATCAACAGAATTACTGAGTGCATCGCACATTTCAATTCGTATATTAGAGAGGTTCGAATTGTCGTTTGGATCTTTACATTTTAGCATAGATTTTCATCTAAATCTGATAAGATTGCTGCTTTACAGTCACAGGAATTATAGGACACCCTGTCAACGATAGTATGGCATGTACAACAACAATATTGCAAGAATAACATTTGCTAAAGTTTATTGAAATGACCCAATGTGTTCATTGACTTGTCAGATTTGAATAATCAACTTACAAGGTCACTGTCACAACTTTATAAATCCTTACCCACTACGCACACATTTTCGACCAAAACTAATTAAACAAATGATGTCAAATTGCTCTGCAGATCGGCTTAGTTCATCAAAAGCATTTGCTGAATGTGCCATTGATTTTTGTGGACATGTAAGCACTGAGCTCCGCGTATTGTTTGTCTCGCAGCGAAGTAGTGCACATCCAAGTAGTTACCGACATACCAACAAATGTTTTCATCGCTGCTCCGAAAAGATTGACCGGACAACGGAGCTTGTCGAATGTTAAATGGGGACAACGTCAACTTTGTAGAGGCAAACTCGAAGCTGAAAGAATTGAAACGGTTCCTATTTGATGGCCAGAATCAAAATTTTATTGTTAGTTTTTATTGTAATGAATTTATTGTAAAGATTTGATAATCAAAAGGAGTTTTTATTTATTATGTATTATATTATTGCCTGCCTCGTTAGACACAAGTGTTAGGGAACGGCAACGTCAGTTGCAGCTATCCCAGCAAAATAGAAACAAATTTTTAAGAGAAAAAATGCACTGTTGATATATTTACAATAGTTAAATTATTGCACCAATCTTTATTTTTAGTTGCTATTTATATATAATTCTTATAACTAAAATAATAACAATAAAAAACAATTAAAATCATTAGAAAACGCCAATGTTACAAGAAATATGTTATGTGCTTACAAGAAACACACTTTAATCATAATTTCGCACATCCCACATTAAAAGGGTATACAGCACATTTCTGTGACCTTTCCAATAGTAAGAAAGCCAAGGCGTCAGTCTACTTGTTAAAAAAGAAATCAGCCATATAATTGCGCTGATTTCATCTGATCTTCAGTCGGTTTATATACAAATCAATCAATTTGGTCAATTTAGCATTCTTTGTACATTTATACAATCAAGTCAACATTTTTACTAAGTGATCTCGCTTCATTATTGAGTTAATCTCCTAAGTCTTTAATATTAACAGGTGATTTTAAACCATGGAGTACCCTTTGGAGCACTGCAATTTTAATTGGTAAAAGACGATTTTGCAACGTATTTCTCCAAAAGAGGGATTAAAGTAACTTTTTTTAATATGGACTTATTATATATGGACCATTTTCCCTTCTTCATTAATTTCGGCATGCCACGATAAGCGCCAATATTTTACATTATTTTTTAAAAATCAAACATAATTTTTAACGGGCAAAGCTGATCGGCATAAATATAGTCATCACTGTATAGATGGTAACGACAAGGACGCAGTTCGCAAGAATATAAATTGTGAGGCCGCTAGGAGACAAAAAGTTATATTGACTGCAGCACATTCCCCTATCTCTCAATAAAGTGACAAAACCTACTACAAACATGTCGCATGGTGGAACCCTGAACTTTCTCTTCTTCAAAAAAGTAAGCAGGGCTAAGTGTCGAAGAGACTAATATGCTACAAAATATCAAATTCTAAGTCAAATTCGAGTCAAACTGCAAGATGTCTAAGAGAACATTTTGTGAAAAACTTACTGCGCGTATCAATCTCTTTTCATGCCTCCAACAATTATAGTTCAAAATTAACAGAATCTGTAGTTCAAATTTAAACGTAGTCCTTATTCTGACCAGGGTACAAACGTCAACAATCATCTGATATAGCAAATCTTTTCGCTGGATAATGGTTCAAGAACTAGATGACTCAAATTTTTCCCCTACCTTCGCACAAACTAAAAACTTTACTCCGACAGTACGCCTATAATTCCAAAGACCATTGCTTCCGTATCCGTGGTAAAATAACGAAAAGGGTTAATATCATCAAATTTCGTGTTGTTCCGTCACTGATTCTATCTATAATTTTCTACGGCTTTGAATTTTATGGAAATCTGCCAATAGCAATATCAAGCTTTTTTTTATGCATTCTCAACTATACCGATTAAAAACACTTTAAAAGATTGGGGACTGAACGTTTTCAATTTATTAAGCTACGCTTAGTCACTAAACTCGTCTACAGCAAAAATCCTTTACTGCTTTAACCAAAAAGGTAGTGAAAAATAAAATTATCCCAAAAACTAAATCTGTTATAACCTTTTGCAGTGATTTTGTAGAAGAGTCAAACTTAATATCGCTCCATTTCTTCAACGCCATTCAAATTTACTATCACAGAAACAAAACTATTCGTCCATCACAATCGAACTCGCAGCCTACCGCTAGAAAACCAACATTATATAAATATTATATAAATAATTTTTAAGTATTCATGAGCAGAATTATCCCGGGCGACATTTTCATACACCGACGCATTCAATATCTATATATCGTTCCTGATAAAGCACTGCAAGGTTGTCCTGTTTGGTTCAACAGCCATCTACGTATGATAAGGAATAAAAACATTAGTTTGCTTAAAGGATACGAATGAGTCAGTAGTTGACTTCTTGTCTTATTTCAGATAAAGACGTCAATTTAATTCTTTAAAGGACAAATGTTACTCTGGTTATATCCGAAATATGAAAAGACAGCTGCTTAACAACCCTTGAAAATTTTATAATTTCGTCAACTCAAAGCATAATAAGGAGGTATCCGTTCTTTATGTATTATTGCAAGTGCTAGGCTTTTCGCCCTTCTGAAATAAATAATCTGATTGCTGAGGTTTCTGAAAGATCTTATTCCAATGTCAATCATCTACCGGATAATTATTCGTATCTGATTGAGTCGTTTGAGACTTTCCTAAGTTCATTTTCAATCATATATTTTCGTACAAACATATATTTTCAATAACAACTTAGAGTAAGGGTATATTCCTAAAGCTTGGAAGACGAGTTTTGTTACGCCTTTGTATAAATGGTGGTGGAGAAGACATTGTCGTTTTCATAACATGTTAGATTACCCACGAATTATTATATCAGTGATTACATGCTTGATAATATATCTACTTGTAAACATCTAGGGGGTGTCTTTGATTCCAAATTAAAATTTAACTGAAATATTGAAACAATTGTGAGCAAATCTAAATCACTTTTAGGATTCATGAAGAGGTGATATAAACTATTTGATGATCCCTTATAAAACTAAACGACTGCACATGGCTTTAGTTAGGCCGAGGTTAGAGTACGCCTCGATCATCCAATGCCGTACCAGCTATTACCTTCATATATATAAAACTATTCAATAGACGTAAATATTAAAAATTTAAAGCCTATATCATAAGACTCCAATTAGGGCACATCAACTTTACTCGCAGTCATCTATTATGCATGAAGCTAATGTCTTCTATATTTGTAGGATTATATAAAATATGTATAATATATTATATATTATAAGCGATTTTCGATTAAGTTACTTTTAAGTTTGTATTCGGCTAATGATATAAACTGTAGCGGAGTTTATGAACTAAATAAATAAATATATCTGGAATTGGTAAAGTAAAAATGTTTGAAAATTGTTCCCGCAATTTTTTTTTTTTCAGTTTATTTTCATATGTCATAATTCTTCAAACAACAACTATTTAAATATTACTTATAATGTTTCATATACCGTATATTATATTAATCCACAGCTTTCTAATTGCCTACTAATGAGCTTATATCATATAATATAACGGAGATTTATGCAGCAATTTATTATATTGCAACAAATGAAATTCGGTGTCGCTATGTTGACAAATAATGTGGGATGCAAAGAGGTATGCACGCAATCATACGAGAACCCTAGGTGACTCAATTACTGGAGATAGAAAATTCCCTATGAATCCACTGTCATTAGGTTGAATGAGTGTGTATTGATAGTGCAATCCCAGAACTTCGCGACTGTTCCCGCCAAGACTATTTGCTTCTTTGGTTGCCAAAATGTATTTGATTATTCTGCTGCTTTTATACTAATGTTTTTCTTACATATACACACGCTACGCTGCACATACACTACAATATATTTCTAACGCAATTACCATTTTATATAAGCAAACGGAAATTTTTTTAAGTTTCTTTCGCAAATACTTGTTCCAAGTTTTCCTCTTCCTCTTTATAAGAGCAAAAACAAAAGTTTTTTTTGCCCCATGCCTAATTCGATTTTCATTATGTGTGAAAACGCAATGTTGGTCAAAAGTCATTCCGTAAAAGGCCCTAGTGGACACACAATCCATCAGTCTTGTGTTCACAAGGACTTGAAAACGAAATCTTTGTGCCCAGATCCTAGAGAATAGTGTAATTATGAACCATCCCTTTTCTCCAGAGCAAGCTAGAGCGCGAACTAAATCTAGACTAGACAGCGATGAACCATTTTACGAAACCCTAAGAGCATTAATTCTATACCACCGGAAAAATTGAAGCAAATGATAATTTTCATTTTAGCTATACATCAAGCAAAAATCGAAGCTAATATTGAAACGTTTATCTCGACTAAATATGGGCAATCGGAGACCCATGATGCCATTCATTTACATCCTTCGAGAGAAGGATACCGGATGGTATCTTCTCGACCCAATATCCATGCCTGCAACTCACGCAAATAGTGAACGCCATAGCCTGGATTAACCCGTAGCCATAATTTTGCATCTGCTTAACATGCCTTGCATTTCAATGAATTATCTATACGTACGGACAAGATTAGTGCTATCAATTTACAACTTAAGCTTTTATTATTTAGCGTAAATGGTCTGGCCGTAGATGCCTTCATTTGTCGAGTAGAAGCATTAGAAACGCAAATTTTAGGTAGAAGATCAAACAACACATGAGAATTTTCTTGTCAAGGGCAAGGCTAGCGAGTGGTATTGGAGATACGACAAGTATGTTCGTACGATCAGAAGGGACGAATTGTGCATAGCTTTGCGTGTACAGTATAGGGACATTAGGATACGAATTAGGATATGAATTATTACGAATAAAAAAGATAGCATAAAAAACGGCCAAACGAATCTTTAGAAAATTTTTTAAAACTCGCCGATAAATTTAATCACTGTTTACTACAAGCGGCCTTAACGGAGCTATTGAATAAGAACTTAGTTACAGAATTTCAACATGAATGGCTATTACTTCTGGTTACTTTCAATTAAAGTGGAAAAAATCATTTATGATTCCGAATTTCAAGTACGGTCGTAAAATGGGTATTCTAATTATCGGTATATTGCTATGCTAAGCTCCATTTCCAAGTTATTTGAGAAAATAATAATTGATAAGTTGTCGCCACAAATTTTGCAAACTATCTCGACCTGTCAGTATGGATTTATGCAAAACAGATCAACGACTTTCAACTTACTCGAAAGGGCTACGTTAATAAATGAAGCTTTCATCGATCGGAAACAAACTGATCTAATTTACACAGATTTCAGCAAGGCGTGTGATAAGATCAATCACTACACACTTGTTAATAAATTATTAAATATTGACTTTAACGAACATTTTGTAAAATGGATATGCTTATATCTAGCCCTAAGGACTCAACATGCACTGTATAATAACGTAGCCTCTAGGTCGTAGTACACTCGGGAGTTTCTCAAGGTACGTTTAGAAAAACAGATCCTATTTTTTTTGGCTTGTCTATAAAAGATTTACCAAATGTAATAACAATACTCTCGTGTGTTGATGTATGCGGATGACGTTAAGCTGATCTTCAGCTGGATTGGTAGTCACGTACAAATCTCTCTTCAGCAGAACCTTGGCAATTTTTGTAAATGGCGCTGTATTAATTTTATGTTCCTGAATATTCACAAATGCACAGGCATGGTGTTCCACCGAACCAATGGGTTCAATACATAGTATGATATCAGTAATGTGCAAATTTATAAACCAGATTTTATTATTGATCTTGGAGCTCTCTTTTATAGTAAACTGTTCTTCAATGCACACATTATATTACCGTTAATAAGGCAAAAAACACATTGGTCTCTATTTAGCATTTGGCTAACCAGCGATCATTACACTACTCGGTTGCTAGATATATCGCTAGGGAGATCTATTCCGGGATATTGCTCGAATTTACGAGATCCACAATATGATCTTCACCGTAAAGAGAATGAGCCCGTACAAAACCCGTTTTTAATGTGTTGCTTACGGTATTTGCCCTGGAATCTGACATTTGCCTTCTATCTTATAGGAATCGATTAACGCTTATAAAACTACCTACATTTGAAATCATGCGAGTTATACTTAATGTGTCGTTTGTCGACAAGCTGCTGACTGATGCTGAGTACTAATTATCTAAAATATAATAAATTTTCCATTAAATTTCCATTAAATTTCCGTTAAATTTTCGATTCCTTAATATAAACTACTACAGGACAAACTATGGTAACAATGATCCATAGATTGTGGAAACAATATAATGAGAACTACAACTTGATCGACTTTGGCGTGAATGTTTCTGCTATAAAGTCAAAGATTATTAAAAACTTGAACATAGTGTAATGTATTATAAGACATTATTCGGCTCAGTTGGGGAGCAGCCGAATCCCGGATGTTTCATGTTTAATGGTTTTCTTATTTTTATGTTTAAGGGTAAATTTATGATATCGGTAATGATATGATACTTGTGTTGATTGAAAAGCACATTATAGCCAATAAATAAATAGTAGTAATAATAATTTTCATAAGTAAACGTATATTCTGTAGTTTATTTGCGAGAGGTATATGAAAACACGGGTTATTTTTTCAAGATGTTAGGCACCGGAAACCTGTTCGGGAGGCACTGACTTTCCCAAAAAGCTTTCTGAGTTCTCCCAACATGTAGGCCTAATTCCGAAGAATTAGAAGCCGAATTGGAAGACAATTTGCTGCAATTAGTGGGAAGTGCTGTAATTGCCACGAAAATGACCGCAAATACCAAGATTGCTTCACTGATAGGACGGCATTCTATGAGTGTTAAGCAATTTTTGTATTTAAGCCTAGTTGTAGAAACTGTTCGAGAAAAGTGTTGCCAAGTTCACCAATAGATGCACCCAAAAAGACGAAAACGAAAACTTTCAGCCAAGCCACCAACAACAAATCGTAGTTTTAAAAGATATTCAATTAATTCCACCCGTGGAAAACGACTCAAAACGTGGCCTATTTTTTCCTCGTGAGCCATTCGTATTCAAGTCTTTACATCAGATTTTATTCGACTACCTTAAACCCCATCAGAAAACCCATAGCTATGTTACTAAAAATAAAATCTCCAGTAGAAAGCAAGAGAAAAATATTTTTTTCCACCTTCGAGAAAAAAAAAACTGATTCCGGAGCTTATTCCGAGGTAATATTATGCAATGAAGTTGTTGTATTTTACGTGCGTTTGTTCACAACTCCATAAGTAAGTTTGCCGTGTAACAATCATGCACTTAGCAAGGTAAGCTCTTCCTGCTCAATACCGAATCGATTCCTAGCTTTGCACTTTCTGTGATGCTTCAAATATTGTACTAGTTTAGTCATTTCCGAATTTTGTCCTGTCATCCCGCTTAATTCTTTCACGGTAAAAGAAAGATTTAGTGTTAGTCCTACCTCTATCAAATCGCTTTCTAAATGAATTTAACTTGTGCATTTATGGTAATTATGACATGGCGTTTACATATACGTTTTCTTAACTTTTTTAAACGTATTTAATAACCAAATGCTTCCAGGCATACAGCATAATTTTGCATTCTAGTCGGTGAGAGGATTAGCAATTCTTTAGTGGGTGAACAAATTTTCTAGCATATAGGTACTAACAAAATTTCGTAACTCTGAAAATTCTTTCACAAGCTTCCTTATCCACTTGACCATATCCCTGTATAACATTATTCAACGTTTGGGAGAAAAAGTGAATAATTTCTTAAAACCGTGGCCAAGTACGGCTCCTATAGCAGCCACAGTCAGAATAATAGGCAGCATTGGGTCATAATGAATTAACACAACGTCTGTCTATAACAACCTTTTAATATCCTTCAAGGGTTGTGCACATTCTTCCTCGAAGCGGAATGTGACATTCCTATGTTACAAATGAGTTAGTGGATATATTATCCAACTAAGATTATTTATCCGGCCTAAAAAGTTGCAATTCGCTCTTGTTACTGGGCTGTTTCATAGGACGTATAGCATCGATTTTACTTTGCAATTTGTGAATACCAGCTTTGTGAATTTTATACCCGCAATATTGAGTGCAGTCTCGGAAAAATTCTGACTTGTTTATATTTATCTGCATATTGTGCTTGTTGAATAACCTTAACACCTCGTCTAAGCACTGAATATATATTTTGTCCTCACCAATAGTAATTTTTCAGTGCCAGTAAATGTCTATCACCAGCATTGATTTCCAATTGCAGATGTGTAAATATGTAGACTGTTTACATTTTCAGGTAAGCCAAGAACAAAAAGAAAAAGATTACATTTCCTAAAACTCCAGGTCGACACTACCGTATAAATTTTCCAATAAGTTTTTTTCTCTAAATACATTCGCGTCCTTCTTAAATGGTTACAATAGACGAGATAAATATCTCCATAAATAGATTAATATCAAACATAAAGAATCAAACTACCAAAGCGTGTAGAAAAGAAACAATACAAAGTAAGCTAGAAAAATTAGAAAATTACAAAGATTAAATCAACAAAACAGAAAAAGGAACAGAAGCAACAAATATCCAAAATTTAAATATTCAAAAGAAAGCGTAACGAAGTCGAAGTAACTAAAATAGAAAGTAGTGTAGACACAGAAATCAAGATAGAAACTACAATGACACAATTTAATATTGAAATAACATCTAAAACTATACCCCTATACGCAGACCTCTCTCATATCTACTGATATCCCAAAAACCCTTCAAGAACTAAGGACTAAACTTGAAAATAGATATCAATCAACCAAAACGGCACCCCAATTGCATGCTTTCCCAAACCGCACAAAAAGGTAGCGTAACTGATTAAAAAGATAAAATTTTAAATATCATTGCTGTACGTAATGATTTATAAATAAGGGAACTAATGCTACTTTTGAACAAAAAATTTCATTACAAATATCAATGACACTCATTCTTTAATCATTTTTAAAAATGGATTGGATCACCACATCATATCCACAATTTTTGAGGTACAGACAACTCCGAATGTATCAATCTAACGGGAATAACTAATGAATATTATTACGAAAATAGCAATTTTAATGATTTGATTTTTCATGAAAATTAATCGATTTTATAAGAAACTAAATTCTAAAGAAGAGCAAAACCAAGCACACATTCATGACGTGTTACCTGCAGCATGAAGCTAGCGACTGGCGAAAAGATTAACAACAGTTGGCAGAAATTCATCGGACAAGCGGATCAATGGATTAAAAATGTTGCGATAAATTTAGGTAATGATAACTCGGTTGTGACAGGGTATATAAGCAGAATATTTGCGGAAAGCAAAGAGAGTAAAAAAATGTGTCGAATTAGTCGAAAACAAGTCGTGAGAGACTAGTCAAGAGAGTTGAAAAACAATGTTCGAACAGACGAAACCAGATCGGGAACTAAAGTGTTATAGATATCAGTTCCTGTAAATAATTTGTAAATAGATCTCGAAATTTCGTAAAAAAAACCTTATACTATCCAAAATATCAAAATTCATTGATACGAGTTTAATATCAAAAAAAGTAGAATAAATATCTTAAAATTACGAAAGACGGTTTACTTCACAATATATAAAAATATTAGGCGCAACTAAATTAGAAATAGCTTGGGAAACGTAACCACTTAGCACAACATACAATTAGTAGAACAGAAATTCCCAGCAAAAACAGACAGAATTATAGGAAAAGATTTCCTACAAAAATATGCATGCTACATAAATTATGAAAATGTTTGCCTAACAATTAACATCAATAATGGACAAATTGACTCCCTATATAAGATCAAACAATTAGTAAAAAGAATATAATGCTCTTTGCATAATGCATACTTATAGTGCCAATATATATCAAAATAAATGATGGCACACTGATATTAAATATATGAATTGAAAAAGGAATATTTATAGCCAATTCAATTCGAAAAAGCGCACACAAACACATTAAGATATTAACTTCATTAAATAAAAGAAATTACAATACAACACTTAGGATTAGACACCTTAAACAACACTCAAACACAACAACTCATAAGAATTCAAAAAAAAATATTTTCTACTTGGAAAATGAACCAATCACGGCACATAATTTCTGTACGCAACACCTACAAACACATGACGAAATAGTTACATATATAAAAAATTAGAAATCACCACACTCACAAACTTACACTATACACACACAATTTCGAGGATTATTAGGATAAAACGTAATAGAAACCTCAATTACTACAACTCACCATGTCCTGTAGGACTAGGAAGGAAAAAATATTTTTCAACGTTGGGCATGACAAGGTCTTTTCATCAAATAAAATTAGATAGGAAGTCAAAACCATTAACTGGCTTTTCCACTCCCAACAGACACTACCCATATACAAGGCTTCCATTCAAACTTAAAATATCATCCAATACTTTCCAGACAATACTAATCAGGTCTGTATATCGAAGCAACCTATATGTCGATGACATCATAACTCATGGATGCCACTTTGAACACCACAATAGGCATTAAACTACTTGGACACCTCATAGTACCCCAAGGAATAAAAGCAGACCCTGCAAAATATGACACAATAAAATATTATCCCCTAGCTAAAAATGTGCATAAAGTTAGAAGATTTGTAATATTCTGCAATTATTAAACAAATTCATAAAAAATTTTGCTAATATCGCATCACCTTGAAACGACGAATTGAGAAACGGAGAAGACTTAATATGGACAGACAAGTGTCATTAAGTCTTTTGGGACTCAAAACTAAAGTCGCCTACCCTCCTATACTACAATACCAACATTTTAAAAACACATTCACTTCCACAACCAATGCATCAGATTATGCATACGGTTCAGTATTATCCCAAGGTGAAATTGCTAAAGATCTACGAAGCGTACACAAGCAAATCCCTAAACAAACATGAAAAGAATAAATCCACCATAGGAACAGAATTACTTGCTTAGATCCTACTTATTGGGGAAAAGATTCACAGTAGTCGAGAATTTAAAATAGACTCGGACAAATTAAAAGTAATGACCCCAATGATGAAAGAAGAAGACCAGGATCGGACAAAAAATGGTCAAATTATAACCAGAAGCAAAGCGGCTTAAGAAAATTTAGATAAAGAACAATTAAGCATGTGGGTTAAATAATCACATAATGAACACAAAAAATTTTGAATTTAAGTTTGAAAGAGGTATCAAAAATATCGTAATTGAAAATATTAAAGAGTTAATCTCCAGGCATGTGAGATCCAATGAATATCCAGACCATTTTACTGTCTTGAAAAAATTAACCTTATAACTAAACAAGTTAAATTAGACAGACTATAGAGTAAGTCTACATGATGATATCCTTAAGTACAAATCTAAGGAGGTATTGAAAGAAAAATTCTGCGAGATTAAAAAAACCGCATAAATATTTTATTGTCCAAAGAAAAACAAAGAATCTACGATGATAAAGGAACATTCAAATTAATAGAAGAATACTACACTAGCCCACATACAGGACACTTTGAAGTAAGAAAAACGTTTCAAAAGCTAAGCCAAAAATACATCTGCCGAAACATTTTTAAAATGATAACAAGCTATATAGAACAATGCCACATTTATGAAACAAGTCAAACGCACAGACGACCCCTTCACAATAACCCATACGTCATCAATGTCTTTTGAAACAGTGTGCCTAGATGCTGTATGACCGATAAAACCTTTTAACAATTTTCGATATTGCACCGGGTCTTCTTATCCGGGGTACGCTCAAGGCTTCCCAGGAAGTTCCTTCCCAAGAAATTTATAAAAAGTCTTGGACCTTCGTATTTTCTCTTTATTGTTTAAAGGGAATTCGATAGATATTTTCGAGTTGGTGTATTTTAGAACGAGAATGATCTTATATACAGCTTTGATTAACGTATTAATAGTGATGAAGGTATTATAATTATGATTTTCGTATTTGATAACTAGTTATGATTTCGTAGAAGGGAAAAAAGCCAGCGTGGTGATTCGCGACCCAGCCCTTACTCGTACTTATTTTATCCGATATTACTTTCCGCATTCTGTACTTCTGTTCTGCAAAATACACGAGAGATGTTACAGCAGTTAACCTTGAGTCAATAGGGCCACTCGTCAGTTCCCACCTACGTTCTAGTTGCTTTTATTGTCCCTAAGCGTTCCAATAGTCGTCCGTGAGAGTAGTCTTATCCGTCGTTGAGGGATAGCGACTATCCTGAGCCTGTTATCCCCTATCCGTAAAGACGAGTAGCCCTGTTGATCAGGCATAGAGAGTATGCTAAGCCTGCCATCTCCTATTCGCAAGTCAAAAAAAATTATCTCTGCCAGTAAAGCCAGAAACAAAGGATTGTTTTGTCAGATATCTTTTACCTCCTTGGTTGTTGTAACAGAAATGAAAGCCCACGCGTGTTGTGTCACGATCTTTTATAGTCGCGATCACCATCACTGTCCCCTTACACAGTTGCTCTTTCTATGCTTGTTACAGCACAATCAATCACTGCTATCTCATGTGTGGATTGGAATATACATGTCAGTGGTATCCTATGTATCTGTTATGTCAATGTTACCTTATGTATGTATTAGTATATGTTTATCGCTTATAAGTAAAATGTATCACCACTAATGTATGGAAACTATGGGTAAGTAAGTAAGTATGCGTACGCATACAGCCATGGAGTAATATAGACGAGAAGACTGAAATTGCAATGAGAGTTATGCCAATGGAAAGACCCTATGGACAAAAAAGACCTAGTGACTTAACATTCGAAGAGTTTCAGAAATTCAGTGATCTAGAAGAAAAAAAAAACGTTGCAATTTAGAAGTAGTTAAATGTATTGGGGGATGTAGGTAGAAAATTGCCAAAACTCAAAAGGTTTATATAGCGAACGAAATGAAACTGCAAAAAGAAATCGAGAAGTTAAGGGAAAAAGTTAAGTAGTTAGAACAGGAGAAAAAAGGCTTTCTAGAAGTCCAGCAAGCGAAGACAACAGAAACTGAGTGTACATTGCAACGTGTCCAAATGCATGATCCTGAACCACATTATTAGGATAGGGGTAAATCAATAGCCTTAAACACTGGATTATATTTCAAGTAGGTGTTACAATTTTGTGATGGAAAATTGAAAACGCAGACTTCCTCACCCTAGAACACTATTGCGCTGATGGTCAATTCACTCTGTGGCTGCTGGCATTAATGATTCATTAGTAGGGCATTCGAAAGCGATATGTTCTAAGATGTCAGGGGTGGAAAAAATATGTTCCATCATAATTGATGAAGTTATAATTAGGAAAGCTTTGACTACAATAAAGCAGATGACATAGTGGATAGGTGGACTTTGGTAATGGGAATAGAGTGTTGCAAGTTGGAGCAAGGTCGTTTTTCGTAACGACAAAAGGCATTTGCTTCAACTGGTAATATGTATTGCAATATTTTATATCTAAAGAGGTGGCAAAAGGAGAGGATATGAAATATAGTTTGTTAGAAACAATAGATTTGAAGAACGACTTAGGACTTCATGTCAGTGTAGTAATATGTGACCAAGGTAGCAATAATCGGCTTGCATATCGGTTAATCAATGTATCGGTGGATCATCCATATATCGAATATAATAGAAAAAAACATATTGCATATACGATTATTGTTATTTAATAAAGTCAACAAAAGATCATTTACTAGGAGACGCCAGATGGTAAAGCTTCTGGCGATGTTTTGAAAGAAATTTACCAAATAGATGTTAGAAGCAATCACGTTCGCAAATGTCCGAAGATAACGGTTAAGCATATTTATCTGCAGCCGTTTAGAAAGATGTCCACATCTAGAGCCGTCCAAGTTTTGGGCAAAACCAAAATGCCAAATCCTGCGCAGACGCGACTTTGAAGTTCGTCAAGAAGTTTAACGACATCTAAAACCCTCTCAAACACCCAATATATCACGGCAAACGAGATAAAATTAATAGAAGGCTACGTTATTTCACTTACTTAGACAATATCAGCAAGAAAAACAAAACTACCCAACATTGGATCACCGGCTGTAAGCAAACGATACGGCGAGTGCTTTGTTTGGCCGCAATCTTTTTATGGACATTCACGCACTGCATTATTTTTTTGATGGGAAAATTGAATCAGGATGCTTTGAAAAATTTCTTTTCAGCATGAAATTAAATATTTGACAGCTTTTCTCATCTCAATGAAAATTCTTAGGCATGAATTAGACTATAAACGACCAATTGTGAGGAACACAAAAACGAAATGTTGGATTGGGCCGCCGACTTTGATTTAGAGTTGGAAAATATAATAGAAGATATGACAAACGAATACAAGATTAACAATTTAATAGCTAATGAGGAGTTAGAAATTAAGGAAATTAGTTTAATTGAGATCCAGACGCAACGATACGTGTCAGTGTATTTAATATATAAACATGCGGTGAGTAAGTCTAAAGGCGAAAAGCGTTTAAGATTAATGAGAAAGATGAATGGGAACTTAATGGACTTGTCCGAGTCGTCTATAAAAAGTAAAGAGTACTCAGGAGTGAGTGCTACACATTTCCGCTATCCTAAATATGGATGATTTGGAATGTGTCAGGCTCAAATGGGTTGGTTTAGGATTTTGTTTGACCAACGCATTTGTACAGAGGATGGTAAGGATTTAATTTAATAGGCTATCTCAAAACAAATGGAAAAGGACTTTCCCTGGTTTGTGATGGGCGGCAACTGCAAAAATCATTGCCTTGGTTGTTTAGATAGTTTAATTAAGGTGTTGCTTTTTAAGGATATAAAATTGTTATCCGATGATTTGGCAGCCCACGATATAATCAAGAGAGGGCAAAAAATGAGAAAAAATAATTTAACATAATAATATATTTGTAACTTTTCTTTTATACTTTTTTTATCATTATTATACTAATATATTGTTCCTTATGTATTTTATTGCGTTCTTTCTTATGTATTTTATTGTATTTTATTAGTTTTTCTATATTAGTTATCTTGTAGAAGTAATTGTGTTTTATGAATATTGCACTATTAATTAACTATTCATTTTAGTATTGAGTTAGTATATAACTAACATAGTAATAGGAAATAGGCCCGAAATAGTTTCGGGGAAGCAGCCATTTAAAATAATTGCTAACGCGCCTTGTGCAATATTTCAGGGGTGGTGTGGAAAATTACACACAATTGCCCACTAAATTGGAAAAATACATATAGCAGAGACTGGGCAAACTAATTATAATAATATTTTTCTTTTAATAACTATGGTTTTCTTTACAACAAAATATTTTTAAAATATAATAGAAAAATAGAAAAAATGATGAATTTCGAAAAATAATATATGTAGATAATAGAAAATATTCACATGAAAATACCAAAAATAAAACGGCCAAGTATAGAAAAATCCAAAGTTGAAAATTTCGTTACTTATGCTCATACATACAAATGCTTAAGCAACCATACGCACAACCGCACACAAGTATTTCTGCTTTCGCACGAACATACTCACGCACATGTTCAACGCACGCAAACACGTTCAAAACGTAGTGTAGTCGCATATTCGTTGTGGAAATTTCAGTAAATACTTTCATTTCAGTTCATTTACTCTCTCTTACGCTCTTTAATATAGTTTGTTTTTATGGGTGCCTTTAACTAATGCTTAATAATTTCGGTACGCAAATGTTGCTAGCGAAATGTCCTATCTTATATATATAATTTTTTTGTACAAAGGTAAAAGTATTGTTATAAACTGACATATGTTTAGAAACATAGAAAATAAAAAAATAAAATCACAAAGTATGCTGCATAGTTCTAATACAATATATTTTATAAATATACAGACTACAATATTGTTACGGAAATCCCAAATCCAGTTCGTGCTAACTAATTGATTTTTCCCAAGTAATAACTTCCCTGGGGAGGGAAAACCCAAGTGCACATTCGTAGCGCGTCATACAGCTACCGGTCGAGGAAAACGATTAGCGGAACAACAGGTTAAGGGATTAAAAATGAAGCCATGAAGTTAGGTAATAGTAACGTGCTTGTAAAAATGTATACAAATAAACTATTTACAGAAGGCAGAGTCAGTCAGACAAGAACAGTCAGTCGCACAAGAACATTTGAGTCGAAAAAGAATATTAGAATTGAGAAGTCGAGAGTATTGCCAAAATAAAATGTAAATAATCCTACCCTTAAAGAAATAGATTGTAAATAAAGAAACATGAAGTTAAAAGAATTTTGAAATGTATTTCTCTTGAAAAGAATACCGACGATCTTGTGATACGGACCGTATCTTAGAAAAAGGAAGTTCGCAACAACTGGTGTCAGAAGTGAGATCGTGGAAAGCAAGAAAAATGATAAAATTAGACGATCTAATAGTGGAACAGCTCAAACGGAGGCTGAGCGAAAGGAACATAACAGCAATTGCTGGTAAGCGTAATAAAAAAGAAAAGCTGCAGCGCCGACTTTGGGAACAACTAGAGAAGGAGAGACAGGATGCTTTCGTATTTGAATTTTACGGCGATTCTTATCTTAGTCTACCCGACGGTCGGTATTGTAGAAGAGAAGATGCATGTACAACCGGTGAGAGACGCCAGGCACGTACGTACGTTGAAGCTATAGTACAAAGAGAACAGAGAAACCACAACTTGAGAGGAACAGAAAATACAGTTACAGCAGGGTAAAAACGCAGCGAAGAAAAAGGCGAAGATGGTATAAGTTTAACAAACGCCGTTGTTATGCAGTTTATGCAACAACAAATCCAACAAGGGCAACAGCAAATACAGTCAGAACAACAAGAATTAGAATCAAAAATTGACGGGACGACGGAAAAGATCGAGAAAATTCAGGAAAATCAAGACATTCTGAAAACACGTATACACGAGGTGTATCAGCAAATCGATGGCCAAATTAATGCGCTGGAAAGGAAGGTTGATGACGCGCTAAGCCAGTTTGATGCAAGACTGAATGTCCTGGAAGAAAAAATTACTAAGTAATAAGTCAATTTGATGCGAAGTGAGAAGCATTAGAGGAAAAAACGGGTGGAACTTTGAGCCAGTTTGCAACCTTACGAAGTGAAATGCTACTATTGCAACAAAGTTGGGCAGATTGCCCGTGAATGTAAATTTCGGAGGAAGGACACGCATTTAAGATTATCCATCAATAGTAAAGAAGGCATACAACTTAAATGCCACATTAAAGGAGATACATCGCGAAAATTGCCGGATGACTGTGGTAGGCAGAAACATGTCGAGAAGACCCTAATGACTCCAGAATGTAGAAAAGATCGCGAAGGATTCATGCTTGAGGAACAGAATGCTAAAGAAAATATCCTTGACCGTCGGATTAACGTAGAGATGAGTGTAAAGTTTTCAAAAAATGGCATGCGTTTCGCACGCCATGCCGATGATGATCTTAAGGTAATAATTGCCGCTAAGAAAAGTGAACGTGTTAACAGTGAACAAATCGAAGACGGATGCCTATCGAGGATATGGTACAGTAAAAACGGTCCACGTACAAGAAAGCTGTTGGTGATCCCAAGAGTCAAGTCTGAACAAATCATAGAAAAGCACCACTGAGGTCCAAAGGGAGAGCACTTTGGTGTTATGAAAACTGTGAAGGAGATTAAACGGAGATTCTTTTGGCTAGGATGCCGCAAATCAGTAGCCGCATGGATTCATAGCTGTGAGGAATGTGGTAAATCAAAAGAAGCGAGAAATAAACTGAAGGCTGCCAAGCGATTTGATTGAAAAGCGAAGTTCGCAACAATATGTTTATATGGGAGAGAAACTGTATCACTATAGTGTAGACAAAAACATGAATACAAGAGAGAAAAGGTTTTCACATCTTTATACCACACTTATGCTCAGGAGATGATCGGCACAGATGTACTTATACTTACACGCGGAACTTAACGGACGATTCGGACAGACAGACCAGCTACTTCTAGGATTTGTATGGTGGGAGATACTTCGGAATATGGACGGACAATCATTTGGACGGACTTGTTATTGATAAGGGAGCAAAACGCTTCCTTACAATATATAGTAGCAATACAGTGCAGACTAGCAAAATATATAATCGCACACCTTGTTAAATTAAAACCACAAAATCAATTTCCAAAAAATTAGTTGGAGTAATACGTAAGCATACTAAAATCGAACAGCAAAACAGAACTCACTAGCTAACCAATGAAAGAAATGGGTCAGTTACTGGATGTTGAACAAAAATTCCACTCCCTGCCAACGAATAATTTTTAGGCATTACAACAGAAAATGAACGGGTTAGATGGATACCACGCTATAACTTTTCATGTAACACTACCCCTCACTTGGAAACAATAGCTTATTTCGGGGATATGGAGTAATTATATCGAGAGATAACTTTCGTCCAGGATTCATATAGACTTCTTCGATTCATCCCTAAGTAGGTGGTGTTTAGTAGTGGTGGATAGTTATAGCAAATGGATTAGAGTTGTTGAAAAAGGCAACAATATTACAGATCAAGCCATTATTACAATACACAGACATACGGTAAAAACACACTTCTTTCCAAGATTTGGTTTACCCAAGCTCTTGGTCTCAGATAACGGTAGGTTACTGATCGAAGAATTCTTCCTCAAACAGTTTAGCCGAAAACATTGTTAAGCTAATAAAAAGTACCCTTACAAGAAATTTGGAATAAAATGCAGCAAATCACAACGTATTTAAGCGTGTTTTTGATAATGAATTTTTGGCGCTTATTGCGTACCTTTTAGGTAGCTAGCTCTCATTTGAATGGCATAACATGAAAGCCATTTGGTTGTGAATTATGTTCAGCTTTCTTCATTCGAAATGTATTTTGAAAAAATAAGAGGTAAACTTGACTTACAAAGAAACAGCGTGATACAACCAATAAAAATATAATACAAACGTAAATAAAAGCAAAATTATACAAAATTTTTGTTCAAATAAAACGAAGTTTCGAATTTCGTACAACAACAGCAGAAAAGCTGGCCTAGGTAACGCATAAGTAAAAATCGCTACCCACCAGTCCTTGATAACCTTCAGATCCCAACAACTCAAAATTAAAGGCCAATCGAAGTCAGAGTTGTTTATACTTGAAATACTGACAAGTTTGATGAATATTATAATGAAAAAGAAAGTCCTTGGCCTCTTAAATACTTTTGATCAAATAAAAGCTATACCTCCTTAAATCGGTGCAGAGTTCATTTTGGAATCCGGGTTACCTATCAAACAAACTCAGAATTAGGCTTTTCCAGGAGACTTTCTATCAAAACTTCCAGTATTTCTCTAAAAACTGGAATAAGTTTCTTTCCGGAAGAGAAAGTACGAGCACTGGAAAGCCTATAATGGGGATGGGTAGGGGTAATGGGGATTTCTATCTTTATCCCACTGACACTCCGTAGACAGTTAAACTAAAGAAATACATGTGCTAATACTCTTATGAACACACACGGAAGAACGAAGCTTACTTACGGACGTTCTGATCGTATGCTCTGGACCACTCTATACCCTGGCCTACCTTTGGTCCCCTTCGGCTGATTTTGTATAAGAGACCCTCAAGTTAAGCCCCATGATCCCTAAGCTACTATACACAAAAACTGCCTCTAATGCATTTTCATACTTTTTCTATAACGTAAAGGAAATTATAAAAATTTGTTGAATAATATAAAAAGAGGATAAAATTCTCATTTGAATATATTCTTCACAAAAAAAAAGAGAAAAAGAAAGCCTACTGAAAATTGAGAAATGTAGTACTTTGATATATAAAACCGAAAAATATATATGTATATATATATATATATACGTACAAAAAGAAAAAAAGAGACAAAAAAACGCAAGCCTCTAAGAGGTGTATATTTAAGCATAATGTTGACGCCGCTGCAAGTCATGATGCTGACGTCGTTGTTATTGTCATTGTTGTTATCTGCATGGCTTTTTTTTTTATTGCTAATGTTAATAACGTGAACTTTAAATTGAGGGTCATAGAACTGAAGGCCTGGCAACTGATTGTGATGCTTAAAATGCATAGATTTAACGCCAAATCTGAACACCATTTAATTCTCTTTCGGTCGCACTACCTTCTTTCTTATTGCAATTCAATTACAGGACCTACACCCATAGAACAGATTGCTATGTATTTGAAAGATGTAGTTGTAATGATTTAAAAAAAGATATTGTAATATAGTTGTATTGTGCTGCAGGATAATCTTTAAATTTTGATGTAAATAATTGATTTTATTCGTAACAATTATTTTTTCGAAATGTGATTAACGTTTTAATTCTTTAATTTTTTTATTTATTTAATGAAAAATTTTCCTGTTATATTTTGTCTTTTTTCAGTATTGCACGTTGTGAGACTTCAAGGGGGTAATCACGCAACAAGGAAGTGGACGATAGTCACCAATAAAATTTAATCATGTAAGCAAATTTCCTGGTGATTGTCACCAAATGCGCTGTCTGAATTAGGTCAAATCTGGCGACAATAAATTTAACGTCGCTGATAAAAAATTTGCTCTAGTATCAAGTATAAACCCAGAAAAGTTGCCACAAATGTGTATATGTATTCAGCCGGTGTTGCTCCTAGTCAGGAGTTAAGAGAACCTTTGTATCAGAGATGCTAGAAGTGTTGGAAAAAAAACTTTGTGCGGAGTAGATCCAATGGACCTTAAACGCGGGTACGAAGGTATGGTTTTACCAGAAAGTTGGTATCCCAAGCCATAAGTAGTTGAACTTTTTATTTTAAAACAAACGCCCATCATAATATATTTACCATTTATTACAATAATTGGATGTGTTGATGGAAAGCATATATGCCGTTCGAAGCGGCATTAACCAATTTTCATTAATCGGAAAGGAAGACCCATTGTAACCGAATGTTGGTAAGTAATCTGAATATTTTTGTAATAGCAACTGCTTTTCAAATATACAGATACATAGATACATTTCTTTCTAGATTTGCGACCATGAAATGAAAAGCATACCAGTCAATTTCTAATTTCCCAGATCTTCCCATAATTTGCATGTGCTTGGGCATCTCGGTGAAATAGCTTACCTGGAAAACCACTCAACTCAGCACGATAGCAATGCTTGTTTCCTTACTAGGTGGTAAAAAAAATTTAGGGCACCAAAAACTTACATCTTCGTAATTTTTTTTTTTTCAAGTGGTAGTGGATACCCCCTGGAGCCATGGCTAATGACACCTTATCGACGTCCGACGGATTCCCTAAAAAACGTATACAACGAAATCCATTGTAAGACGGGGAACATTGTGAAAAGATATATTCGTCTGTATAAAGGCCAGTACTCGATTATTTAGTATTTTAAACAACTAACTAAGGTTTTTGAACATTTTTCTAGGTCGCTGGCGGGAGAAAAGTTGGCGACAATGATACATGGTTAGTCTCTTGACGATAATCAATCCCCGATAACGTCTCCTAAAAACCAAAGCAATAATCATGACGACAGTCGCCCGCTTACGCGATTACCCCCCAGAACTCAATTTCTTACGAAATGTGCTACAATGAATGATAGATAAATTTATAGAAAAATAATAATAATTGCCCAAAAAAAAAGCCTAATTTATTTACAAAAAAATGTTCATATGAAAATGCATTAAATAAAAACGGCCAAGCAGAGAAAAATCAAAAATGAAAATTCTATTGCGTGTGCGTCTACATGTAATTGCTTAAGCAAACGCAAGCATAACCACCTTGACGCGAATACACTCATGCACAGGTTTATTGAATACGACACATGTTCATAGTGTAATCTTACGCATGCTTGTCGAACAAGTTTTAGTAAATTATCTCATTTCAATTCTTTTATTCTCTCTTACGGTCATTAATATCGTTCGTTTATATCGAATGGTTGGTCTAGCACTTAATAATTTTGCTGCGCAAATATTTCTACCGAAATGTTCTATCTTATATATATAATGTTTTTGGTCTACGTAAAGAAATTACATCGTTCGTTATTGACTTTATCTGAGATCCTCCGGCCACAAACATATATCAGGAATGGAAAAGAGTTCTGATCGAAAGGAAGTCCTTGCGCGAAGTGTTGAAACTCGACAAGATTTTGTCCGACACGGATGTGGGTGATCGCAAGCCGTTCTTTCGGAGTCTCCTCGTTCTTGGTGGATCTAATTTTATTCCTGATCTTTTGCAAAAGCTATGTTTAAAAAGTGTGAACATCGGGCTTACAGGTTCGAATGTCAAAGACATTAAAGAGCTGATTAAACTTTTCGACGATATTTATAATGTATCTAATTTTTCGGAAATTAAGGCGGTTGTGTCAACCTCGCGAAACGCCAGCGACATAACTACTCAAAATCTCAGATCTCAAGCGTTATTATGTGAGACCTTAAACGGATTAAAGCTTAAGATCGATCGAACGAAAACGCAGTTTAGTCAACCTGATTCTAGACCAACTCGTTTCAGGTCTAGATCTCGAGCAATGTCCACTATTCGCGGGATCACATCGTATAAAGCGCTGGGATCAATTCCAACAAGCTTATGTTAAAAAACATCGCGAAGTAGTTTAGTCAGCACGGTTATGCTACAATTGTATGTAACAATGCACATGACTATAAAGTGTTCATCAAATTCACGGTGCAAGAACGGTGAAAGGATGTACTATACATTACTACACATGGAACCGACAGCAATCGAGTCGCGAGGAATAACCACAATACAAGTTGCGTCAAACAACGCTTATAGCTCATTAACGCAAAGGCAATAATTTTGCGCACAGCACAAATATTGATAAAGAATTCCACGCGAGTGTTCATACCAATCAGAGGTTCATTTGATTAAGGATCCCAAAAATCATACATAAGCGAAAAGGCAGCTCAGTTATTAAACACACCAAGACATTTAATCTTCAAGGAGATATCAGAAAGCCAGAACATCACTAAGAGCGCAATCACAGCAATCATCAGAAAAAAATTGTCTCAGACAACCCTACATGCAACATTATTTCTTTTACCTTACATTGGAAACGAAACGATTCATTCACAGCTACATCATTCAGTAGAGTCAGTTCAAAGGGAAGATTTGGCTGACCCACAATATTACATTCCTAGCAAAATTAAAATGATACTAAGCACTGACATATAAGGACCATTACTTGAAAAGCACATAAAGCGCATCGGAATAGTTTTGGCCCAGAAAACAAAAGTGTCTTTAATCTTGTCAGGCGCTACACATAAGAAACCTTAGTTAGTACGGATCAACTAGACAACGATTCAACGGAAGGGCATTGGCATACAATGGTATCATCATCAAAAAAGCTTTCTTTCGCACCAGCCGTAGATAATGAAGGGACACTCAAGGTGGGCGGAAGGCTACAACACGCAGTATTATCAAAATCATCCGATAATTTGAAGCCCAGACTGCAAAATGTCTGAGCATATAATCAGCCACCATCATTTGTGACCAATACACGGCGGCAACCAAGTTCCACAAACAATCGTCAGAGGGCAGTATTGGATACTACAGCTACCAAAATTAGTGATGTCATGCATTTGCAAATGCATAAAATGTTTCAGGAATAACATCAAAACAAAGGTACAACTAATGAGAGCGTTGCCCCAACCTACAGTTAACCTCGGTAGGTCATTCAGGAAAAGCGGTTTAGACTTCGCTGACCCGATCACCTTAAAATAATCGTCAGATCGAAGTAGTGAGTGAAATAACAGCGAACGCGTGTGTAGCTGCAATAAAACATACGTTTTGGAACTCCCAACAGGTAAGAGCTGTAGGGTAGAACGAAGCAACAGCTAGTAAATGCATTTTCGCAGCGTTGAAACATCGATAGAAAAATTAATTTTAGTGACAAATGAGAACTATGTCCCTATTAAATGACCATTAGCCAGAATTATAGAGGTTCATTCCGGAAGTGATGGATTAGCAGAGAAGAGAGAAAATCACAAAACGACCAATTACGACATTGTGTCCACTGCCAACTAAAGACCCAAACACAGCATGGGATAACGCCCAACAGGAAAGCGAAGTCAAGAGACCTTTCACCATTAAAAGAAAAAAAGAAAAAATCTTAAAGGAAAAAGGCCGGGAGCAAAATGGTGAAGTCTGTTAATCCACGAATCACTAAACCAACAGCACTAATCAATTTAACGTGTTCACTTCTTGCCATCACTCTATTTTATACCATTAGTCGCAAGCGTTATTAATATATTCGCGGTACAGAGTGAACTATATATAGAAAAAATAGAAACAGCTTACATCAATCACATAGCATGGTAAGAATAAAATTCAGGACCTTCGGACGGTAGTAGGGTCTAATGCTAATATTATCAACATGCTATTTAGAATGCAACGACCTTGTTCATTAATTTCTAGAAAAAGTCTTCATAGCACAGCACAAAATAGGGACATTATAATTCGTACGCTCAAGACAAAAACGCGGGATTTTATGAATCGTATGGACCAACATATTTGGCGTAAATGCCTAGGTATACAGAGATATTAGCACGTTCGCGGACATTAAAAATTTCAGGGAGCTGCAAAAATAGACAGGCAATTATTATTGAAACTAGTTGTAATATCCAAAATCTGATTATACATATATTATAAGAGTAGTCAGAACGAAGAAAAATAAAAAAATAAGAAAGTACTTAATGAATCAATTGGTCATTACTTTGAAATGTATATTAATTACAAAAACTTAAGGTTACATGAAATTAAATGAACAAAAATTGGCATTCACGTCATTTTGCATCACTATGAAAATGAATGCTATAGCATTCGCATCCGCGAACGTGTTAAGAAACTAGATTACAATTCACGGGAACTAATCAGATTAAATCGAAAACATGGAATAATACACTGGCCGCTGCCAACGAAAATATTGGTCTACAAATCTCCAAATTCAACGACCAAGTTGCTAAAAGACTTCATCTGCACAATTCAATATCCGTTTCATAAACTCATGTCCACGTGCCCAAAATGTAGTTAACATGATCAATAATAAAAACTCAGCGTTATTAAATAGCGTATAAAGTAAAAAGTATTTTAGACTGCATTTTAACGAACTAATAAGTCCAATCAATCGCACGGATAGCGTATTGCATCCATCCTAAAGCTTTCGCACATACCCGTAAATTGCCTCGACATTATGCACACTTCTGAAGAATTAGTTCTATAACGGTGCTTTCAAAATTGTCGAAACTAGATTTAAAATAATACAAGCAACGACCGTTCCGACAAAGGTAAGCAACAGCACATATATCTTACTTCAGAAAAAACCAAATCCACTAACAGTAAGCTTCGACCAACAGTAATTCTACGAGTTAAGCGAACATGGCATTTCTAGTATCAACTCAATAGATAACACCATGTTAGAAAAAACCATTAAAATAATAAATATTGAGAGATATAGAGAAAATAATAAATGTTGAGAGATATTTAGATATATAGAAAAATAATCACATTAAAAAAAAAAAAGGTTAAGCCTTATAAAAGTATTTCGTTTCAAAATACCATAAATAATTAGCTGAAAAACAAACAACAAATGAAAAATCTTTTTCAAATACTCATACATATCATTCCATGAGCAAGCGCACGCACAAGAGAACACAAATATTATTGTTCTAACAACAATACAGTTAAAGCTTAAATCTCTTCAATACATTATACTACTATCGCACACTTTTTTCCGACGTTCGTAGCCTCGCGCATACATGTTGCACAAATATCTGGACACTGATTATGTATGAAAAATTAACCTTTCGTTTTCGCTTTTCGGCTTATTGCAGATTATATACAACATAGTAATCCACATTGCTCGACAACTTGCGATTTTTTTAAACTATATATGCAAAACTGTTGGAAATAGAGTCTACCATATCTGTCAAGTATGATGAAAGAAAAATAGCTATCATTTCGAGCCAACTTGCTGTAGGAGTTACCATGAAAATCTTTTATAGATTTATGCTTACAAGAAATAAACGCTCAAAAAGGAAAATAACAGCAGAACATATTATTATTGTTATTATTATTGTAATTCTAGACTAATGAAATAAATTCTTACACTAAAAAAAAAGACATTGAGCACTAGCAACACAGGCTATCGACTCCAATTTATAAAAGTACATTAGATATTGAGCCTAGTAGTTTTAATAAAGTAATATATTGTATTGATATTCTGTTCTGTAGAATGTGAAAAGTTAAGGCAGTCACAGAGAATATGCTTTATATTTTTATATTTAATTTCTCTCTTCCGTGTTATTATTTGTAAATTTGTTTTCGTTTTCAAATTATGAGTGCTCTCAACAAACTAAGTCCATTACGCGTACATGGTTTCAAACTTTTTCTGCTTACAGTTTTTAAAACCTAACTATTTCGTTAATACATACTACTACTCACGAGAAAGTCAATGTCCGATTTGCCTAAGATACCGGAACTACCGGAACACCGCTCCATTTACAGCTCTCTCTTTTGGCTCTAATAATGGCAAAAAGAGAGAATTGTAAAAAGAAAAATAGAGGAGAACCTTCGTCCTCATATTGTAAGAGATTTAGTTTTTCATCAACACTCATCGAAGATATTCGTTAAATAGTACACGTCTGAGTTATTCGCAAAACAAGAGTCAACAAGCAAATTCATTAAACAATAAGCATGGAGTGCAGCTAGGAAAGCAGAAGTCATCAAACGATACGTAGAGTGAGATATTTCTTTCAAATTGTGTTAACTTACTTTTGGTTCTATTGATAACTCTAAAATTCAAATATTAAAAAGAAGAAAAGCCATAAGAAAACATTAAAAGAAGAAAGAAAATATTAAAATTAATTCTGAAGTAATCTACAAAAATGAAAAATATCTATATAGTTTATAAGTGAAACCTTGTATTTTGAATCGAATAAGCTAAAAATTGGACATTTGTGAATGAAGTATCAGAATAACATAATATTGGCGTTATGACTATTTTTTCATGGGATGCTATGCCAAACCTCTTGAACCTTAGATTCAAGATAGCCTATGATTGGTTTTCCTTTATGGTGGTGTGAAGGTTTCATCTGGTAGATTGAATGTTTCAAATAGCTAGGTATCGTATATTATATCACATTAACATTTAAACGTGGATAAATAAATTTTTGATCAACATAAAAACAAAAGAATAAGAAAGTGTACCTATATAAAGAAAGTAACGATTTCATTAAGGTGAGACAATGTATGCCGGAAGAAAGCTATGAATGAGATGGTTAGAAGCACAATGATGTAACAGACTCGATATTGCCATAATGGACAGACAGGTGCGGAAACAAACTAACAGATATACGACTGAAGAGAAATGGGAAACTAGCAACAACTTCTTCAGAAAGCATGCGACCACCAAGCAGACAGACGAACTTCTTCAATTGTAACAATAGAAATTCTGTTTTTATGTATGTAGCGAAATTTATTTTATTACCAGCGCCTGTAATGGGCTACCCAGGAAAAGTGTTGACCTCCATCACAGATAATATATTGACACGTTGTACAGGAGCAGGAATCTAAGATGAAAAATAAATTACATTTTAAGTATATGACAATATTTCTCATGCGGCCATCCATTTGTACTTACTACTGCTCCGGTTGATGTTATTTTGCGGCCTTTTCTTTTACAATAAATGTGGCTACTACTTCAGTAGTTTTTTTCAAACATAATAGTTTTAATTTTATTTAAATTTCTCTACAATTTATACATTCTTTCCATTAACATTTTAAACTTTTTAGGCAATTTGTGTATTCCGAGAGAAAAATAAGCTGTTATTTTTTATATTTTTACCGGCACAAACAAATATAAACCAAGGCATCTTGAATGCCATTTAGCTAAGAGTTATGTATAGCTTTCGTCATGCGCAACTTATTCCGAAAAAATAATAGGAAAAATTGAAGTTCGTTACAATGATACAATGAGTACCAAAGTCATACAAACGTAAATAAAAACAAAATGATGTAAAATTTTTGCTAAAATGAAAGCAAATGAAGCAAAATAATTTCATCTAATTCATATAATTTCATATCTTCATTTCTTGGTAGTGTAAAGTAAGTGCATGTATTTATTTTGATTTTTAAAATGCTAACCATATAACCACATAATTATTAATAAAAATAATTATGCATTGCCAAGTATGCATCATATACTGAAAACTCAAAACAAGTTTGGAAAGGCTCTGAGCTTCGAAATCTTCGATTTACTTAGGGAGCACGTTAAAAGTGGTCAATTATACAACGAGAGACAATTGTAAAGTCAAGAGCTAATAGTATGATTGTTAACGGAAAATAAAGACGATTTTAAATCGTTTCATGCAGCTAGCAAAAAAAAAAAAAGAAACGATTTAACTCGACCACATGAATTCGAATGCGAAGATTCGCATAAAGTTCGTTTTTATTTTCATTCATTATTTTCAATGTGAGCTTGAATTTTAAGTTTTATCCTTCTAATTTACACATTTACTCCGTTTGAATGTTGAATATTTTAAAATGAAATATTTTTAAAATCAGCCCTTGAATATAGAGCCGACATTTTAAATTTTCAAAAAACGAATAGATCTCTTATATATTTTATTTTATTACAATTGAATTTGAAAATGCAGAAGATATGCCAGTTCTTCTATGCTCACTTATTTGCTTCAATTGGGAGACCTCTAGCGAAATGTCTATATCGTCGTCAAAACAAGATACGGAAATAAACTCTTAAATTTCCAGATTTTGCAATTTACAATGCACGCAAATGTTGTGAAATATTGCACAAAATTTACAAGCTTGCCATCCTTCTTGGATCGTATCTGATTCTCCCGCTCCTGTATTAAAATACACCATTGAATTTAATTCCAAGCCTAATATACACCAAGATTGATGGTACACAATTGATTAAAAACTTTGGCGAATTAAGAGTATTAATTGACAATTGGAACAATAAGCAAAAGTAAGAAAGAGAGAGTTAATTTACTTACCTTTTACAGATTCAAAAGTTTTGTTTCGGTTCAGCTACTTGTAAGCAAACAATTTTATTTGAATTTTTCTGCATCTTCAATTTACAGCTGTTTTCTTTTATAAATGCAGGTCTAAGCAACCAATACTAACTCAGAACAACCAAATCCAACGCGAAGCGTGAGCAATTTTGCTTACGCCGTTTTTGACAATTTTGAGAGAATGTTTCTCGCACCTCTTGTGTATACTAAATAGCTAAAAGGTTAAAATCTTGAAAATGAATGCTAGGCATACATAATCAGTCACCTTTTTTTCAGTTTTTCCATTCAGTTTGAATGATAGCGTGACGAAAGTCATAAATATTACAAAAGAAAGAAATTGCCTCTCTATCGGCGTCGAAACGAAAAAAGGTTAACCAAAGATACATAACCAGCGGCCAGCAGTTGTACTCACTTCTTCTTTATGATATCGTTCTCTTTTTATCTTTGCGTTCGCTTATATGTGATAATCGATCATATAATAATTTTGTTGCGTGAATTTTGCTAACGAAATGTTCTCACATATGATATTTTTAATTCAATAGGATCAAAGCTGATATAGGTAATGTAATTCTTTTTATCAACTCGCAATGAAGCCATTAAAATTTTTTGTTCGTCCAACGCTTCAATTACAGTGAAAATTTTTTGTAAGAATGTAAAAACATAATTCATTATTCAAAAGAATTATATTTTAAAAATAATTTAATTCATTTATTATAGTACTTTTGCGTACGCGTCATATTTTATGGAATTTTTCGCACCACATTTGCGATATTGTACGGCACGTTGCTCACGTGTTATATATGGTTCGTTCTTCGGACTATAACGGGTGGTCTCCATGCTTTTTTGTCACCATATGGGGTTGATGCGTGCATATCGCACAACACTCACCTGGTCTCAAACAAACATGTACTTAAAAGATGACATTTCAGCTTACGTTTTTTATATAGACAGTTTTCCAATTCTTTGCTCGTGTAAAAAGTTATATTGGTTTGAAAATAAGTTAAATATCTGAAGAAATATGCTTGCTTTTTACTATAGAAAAGGTGAAACTTGCAAAAACACGCCGAAAAATTTGTGAAGTGGAAGTGTGGTAAGAATATTATGACTAAACGAAGAATACTCTAAATCAGCATGCTGTTGGGCCAAAATTTTCGAAGTCTTGTTCAAGAAAACTCTTCAAATAAAGTGCAGTAAATGCTACCTATCTTGCTCATTGTCCGTGCCAAACTGCCAAATTTACAATTTTATCACAAATTGCTATTTTAAGTTCTGTTCATTTTTACCATATTTTGTTTGACACACACCGCTTAAGGCAAATTCTTCTCTGCTCAGAAATGTTAAGCGTTTTTCAGAAGATATTTTTTCGAGACATTTCCAAAGTAACACTATGACTGCTCTTCCACTTGTTTCATTATACACATTTCACATATATATGTTTCGTCATCGCACTCGTTCACTTATTTCATTCTTACTATTGTATCATAAAAAATGTTCGATCCCTTCCTGTATCACTTCGAAAAAGTCTTCTTTATGTCGCGAAGCGTAGCCTGGTTGTATTTAGTTGATATCCGATCTTCAAATTAAAAATCCCAGAATTAAGAGTGCTGGTGGATGAAAATCTAAGGTTTGCTCAATGGTTGAGGCTTACAGTAAAGACCATTGTATTTGGTCAAGCCGCAAATAGCGTAAAATTAACTAATTATTGAAAAATTGCTGAACACCCTTTTGTTGGGAAATGGAAAGCAATATTTTTCAGGATGTACGCCACATGTAAACCTGAATTTTGTGGATATTCTCTGGGTAAACTGAGCACTGATTATGTACAGTGTTAACTACGTTCCACTTTCGAGTTTCGACTTTTTAGCTATATGTATGCACAAGAGGTGTGATAACATTCTCAACATTGTCAAAACAGACGTAATAATAAAATAAATCCCAAACGAAATTGACTACCTAGAAACAGTTGAACCACAACAAAATAAATTTGTGAAAAGTAAGTGAGTTAATTCTTTTTTTTTTTTTTTTTTTGACTTTTACTCCAATCGTCTAATTAATATTCTGAATTCGCAATAGTTTGGAATCAATTGTATACCATCAATCTCTCTATACATCGTCGTTTATCGATCTCTTCCTGTAGTTATTGTGGATAAAGCACAAAGTGGCAAGAAATAATAAGAAGCCATCGCTCCACTGGATATATTGGTCTTACCGCCAACAAGCCTAATAGCTTTTAGTAAACAAAACCCAAGAAACGGCAAATAAAATGTTATTATTAAATAATCAAATAATGTTGCGAAATATATATACACCAGGCGGGATGGTTCCTTTCCATATATAATGTTATACTTGGCAATAGATGGACATCGAGATTGGCGGAAAAGGAATGTCGAAAGATGTAGAAGAATTAAAATATCCTGCACTTTATTACTCATTAGAATTTCAGGCAACTCCATGCCGCATAACATGTGTGAGTATTCGCACGGGTTCGAAAAACAATGCAGCTCACTAATTGCAACTTTTAATTAGCTTTTTCTTTTTTTTGTTTCTGTTAAAAGTGCTTAATACTTCACTGCATTTTATTTCGTCAGAAATTCTACAACATTTTGTTTTTATTTACGTTTGCATGATTTTGTTATTCATTGTATCATTGTATCATTGTTATTTTTTCGAAGTAAATTTCGAATGGCGAAAGCCGTGCATAACTCACAACTAAGTGATTTTCAAACTCGACTTCCAAATAAAAGCCATTTAACTAAAACATACAAACCTACACAATGCGTTGGTTCGTAATCACTTTCGTCACATGAAGATATTACAATGGAATTATTTTTGTTACCATGATAAGCTTTTACAATCAAACAAAACAAAAAATTGTATTGAAAAAAACCGCGCTATAATAAGCTTGACTACATATCCGAACATTTTGAAAAATAATACATATAATATACGCACTGATTATGGTTAATTGGCTCTCATTTAGACTTGAAAGCCATGTGGTCGCTTATTCGAAACTCATTTCGAAAAAATAATGGCACAATAAATTAAATTTTCAGTAAAATGAAATGAAGTGAAATGTATCTTTATAATTCATATAATTTCATATTTTCATTTCTTAGGAAAATTTTCAACTGTGAACTTGAACTGTGAATTCTAATATGTCTTTTTATTTTATACAAGATACGTATACGTGTTAATTTACCTATAAAGAATGGATAATGTTTTAAAATGCATTGGAAATCAACTGTAGGTTTTTGATTTTCACAAAACATCTTAAAGCGGATTTATACTTTATATCTTTTATTTCAACGCAATTCAACTTGAAAGTGCAGAAGATTTGCCGGTTTGTATTTCCTCGCTTATTCGCCTCAATTGCCAGGCCTCCAGCGAAATGAAATTAATTGTCTTGATCTAAGAAATCAAAACTTTACCATAATTTTCATGTAGTCGCAAATCTTACGAATATTTGTGTGTGTGTATACGTAAAAGCATATGTATGTAGATTAACTCACCATTTCATTCAGGCAATGCCTGTCTTTTCGGCTTATGAGAATTTTGTCATTTTGTGCGGGCTTAAGAAAGTAAATGTCGGTTCCGTCTACGCATCCAATCACTTCAATAAATACTAAGAATATTACAATCATCGGTTATTGTATAATAACGTGTCACAAAAAGAAGGAAAGCAAAACAAGAAGTTACTCACCGCCAAATTTTCTATAGAAGTACTCCTTTATGTGGACATTAGTACACTACCGAATCCATTCTCCGCAAAGCTTTTATTCCAGACCTCAAAAACTCCAAGCTAAGGGCTAAGTGCATCAGCGGAAGTATGTAGGTTCGCCTTAAGCCATCATTTGCACCAATTTTCCCGAATATGTATTCAAAGTTCGCTTTTAACTCGTGAAACTTCTGCGAAAATCTGCATGCAACGATATATACATACTTTTATACATATTGTTACGAAAATCCCAAATCCATTTAATGCTAACTAATTGATTTTCGTAAGTAATAAATTCCCTAGTGCATATTCGCGGCGCGTCATGCAGCTGCCGGCCGACGAAAAAGATTAACAGAAAAAGAGTCAAGGAAAAATCCAGGTGCACATGCGCGGCACGTCATACAGCTGCCGGCCGAGAAAAACGATTAGCAGAAAAGCAGCTTAACGGATTAAAAATGAAACCATGAAGTTAGATGATTGTAACATGCTTGTAAAATTGTATATAAGTAGACTATTTGTGGAAGGCAGTTTAGTCGGAAGAAAACATCGAGTCGTACGAGAACATTTGAGTCGGACAAGAACATTTGTTAGTAAAGAAATAATAGTCGTATCGAGCAGTCAAAAAGTATCGCTAAAAATAAATTGTAAATAATCCTACATTTAGGAACATAATAAAACTTTGAAGTGCATTTTCTTTTCAATGTCCACGATCTAGTGATACGAACCGTATCGAGGAGAGGAAATTTGTAACCATATTGTCCACAAACAAACAAAAACATTTACTCACACATTTTCGGATGATGTAAGAGGATTTGAAGCGTCCTGCTAGCCCCTTCTGGACCTTACGAGGTTCCTGTTTCGCCAATCTCGGTGTTCCTTTGCTGTGCCAAATAACATAATGTGAGCAAAGGTACCATTCCGGCTGGTATATATATCTCAACGTTACTTGATTTCTTAAAAACAACATTTTGCTAATCTTTTTTTGTTTTGTTTAGTAAAATGGATTAAGTCCGCTGGCGACGAGACCAATATATTTAATAGAGTGATGAGTTTTTATTATTTGTTGATTCTTTGCGCTTTATCAATTACAGTGACGGTGTATAACATATGGAAAGATTAATGATGCAGAATTGATTTCAAACTTTGGTGAATTAAACAATTGGAGTAAAAAGCAAAAAAAAAAGGAACAATTAATTTACTTACCTTTAACAAACTGTTTTGTTTTGGTTCAGGGTTTAGTTTTTAGTATAAAAGAGGACAATGGACCAGGCATCTAAATGAAAAGCCTATATCAAATTCAGGTGTTTGTAGGTAAGGAAATTTGTTTGGGATTTATTTTATTTTCAATTTACAGCAATTCAATTTCTCTTACTAGACTACTACTACTACAGAACAACAAATAATAATAATGAAATCCAGCGTAACCCATACATAATTAGTACTTTCGCGACGAAGCGAATTTTTACTTTAGGTAGTCTGTACGAAGATTATAGATATAAAACTATTTCTACAATAAAACTTATCTTCAATGATAAGAAATATCTTCACATTTCTATAGAAAATTTTCACTAAAGTTTATTGAAACATTCGACAAAAGGCAAAATTTAGAAATCTTCAATGTGTTGGCATTAATTTTAAAAGGAAAATTAATTATATTTGCTACCTTCCTGTTTTTCGTATGTATACACTTATGTGCATTTGGTAACGCAAGTGCCTTTAAAAACGGAATTGTGTTTGCTCATGGCACTGTTTATATATCTTCTAGTTAAGTAGCTATCATTTGGAAGGCGTACCTTGAGAGTTATTTACGGCTTTAGTCATTCGAAATTTACTTCCAAAGCTTAATGGGAAAATAATGGGCAAACTTGACGTTTGTTTGCTTACAATCAATAACAAAATCATACAAACATAAATTAAAACACAATTACGTAAAATTTTTTATAAAATGTAACTAAGCGAAATAATTTCATATCATTCATATAATTCCATATTCTCGTTTTGTAAGAAAATTTTGAACAATTGGAGCAAAATGCTTACTTACCTTCCACGAGTTTAAAATTGGTTGTTTTGATTCAGCTGTTTGTAAGTAAAGAATTTTCTTTGGGATTTATTCTATTTTCAATTTATGTATGTTTTTGCTTATAGATGCAGTTCTAAGCAGCCAATACTAACTCAGAACAAACAATACTAAGATAGTCAGGATTTTTTCTTATGCCTGTTTTGGTAGTTTTGAGTCATACATAATCAGTGTCCTTGCTTTGTAAAGATAATGTAACTACATATAGAGAAACGTTTAACAGAAATTGTTGATAACAAGCATTAAAAGGCCTTGAGATACAAGTTGCCTTTAATTTCAAAAAGTGATATGGTTCTTCTTCCTATTAGGTTTCTTTAGGGTTGGTTTATCGCTGTCGACGTCAAATAAACTGTGCAAATTTTTGCTTTGGGTTCACTGCTGTTGACATGAAGAAAGTAGCGACAATGTATACGACTTTTGTTAGTGTGGAATAAAAGTTTATTCGATGATATCGAATAGCATTTTCAAAAAGAAAATAAAGTAAAATATACAACTGCTAATTTATTAAAGACGGAGCTAATTTCATTAAAGATATTATTTGGATTATTGCTTTGCTTATCTGACTGTTTACTTTCCTCTTTTCATTTATTTGCATTTATATTAGAATTGATACACCAATAAGATTACATATAAACTCCCAATGCAGCGCAGTCAGAAAAATGGTTAAGTCGCGTTCGCATTCAAAGTCAGCAGCCGTAAACCAGCCCTTGATTCGAAAATATGTTATTTAAATCTCTCTGGTCTATTTGTATATACGGTACAACACTTTCGAAAGCCTAATTTCTCTTCTGTTGCAGATAATAAAAAATTCTGAATCGGTATTATTCTCTTAATTTCTCATTTAAAAAATGTGACGAGCGAAATATAAACCAAATTTTTTACCTTTGGTTAAAAGGGTAAGTATATAGAATAATTTAAATTTAACACAGAAGAGTCTATTTCAGTCAATGAGCTCATCTAAGTTTACGTCAAGCAAAAATTATATAGTCATTTGATCGAAATAGTTATCATAAAATTGAATTTTGAAATTACTGTCTTAGCTAGGTGTACATGGACACAAAGTGAGGAAATTTCTAACTATGCTTTGTACGTGAGGTATAAAAAAGGTAAAACAAACAAAAGAAAAATAAGTACTAAACATCGCTTCATGTATTTGCTTCCTATGTAATTGTTTTGATTTATCGAAAATGTGTATTTCTTGCCAAAGATAAACATTTTTTTCGGCTCTATTGTTAAATGCTCTTTTTGATTGCCTTTCCTTTCTCTCTTCCTTCACATAAATGTTTAATGTGCCCTAATACACTGTTTCAATGACTTTTCCATAGAAGTGATTTTAAAATTAGTAGGTGTTTATAAACTATGAATGTATAAAATATACTACGGACTAATTATACATAAAAAAGTTATATTGATGAACTTATTTTAAAAGTATACACGTAGTACACATAAACAGCGGGGAATATATGTATTCCTACATGAATTGAAAATGTACTCCTCAAATCCGAGAGTATAGGTTTGTATATACGGTTATATGTACTCTTTTTGAACCATAAGTTATTCGAAAATATCGAAAAAGTTATTTCTAAATTTAATCTGCATAAACAACGAATGTAGAATTGAAATCTGTATCGGTTTTCTCCATTTTGATTATGTGTTGTGAGGACACTTGTTGCATTATGCCGGCAGCTTGCTGAACTCCGCCATTATTGATAGTACGACCACCACCACTACCCATGGACGTGTTTCGCCTGAAAGAATATCAAAAAATTTGTACAGCTTTTTTATTCGAATTAAGAGCTTACTTTGATTTGGCATGTGTGAGAATATGAGATTTAAGATTGGTAGACTGAGCAAACTTTTTATTGCAACCATCGAATGGACAAACGTAGGGTCTGTCCCCGGTATGTATCCGGACATGAGTTCTAAAATGATCAAATATATTAGTGCGACATGCCTACGCGTGTGAAGTACGAAGTAAGACTTATTTTTTACCTCAAATTAAAATCCAATGAAAAGCGCTTACCACAGCCTTCAAAAGTGCATTGGAATGGCTTTTCGCCAGTATGCACAAGTTGATGACGTTTCAGTTTAGAACTCTCTACAAATGCTTTCCCACATTCGGAACAAACGTGAACTCGGGGTCCATGCGTGTGTAAATGTTTTCGCATAGCAGAATTATCACGAAATAATTTATTGCAACCTTTGTGTGGGCAAGCAATTTTTTTGTCATCAGAAACATTGATGGTGTTGCACTGAACTTCAGCTATGGCAGAATCAGCATCCACAGACGTGGTGTTTGTTGTTCTGTAACTAAGTGGAGGTGGTGAAATGGAGGGAGTGTTATGTGCACCACTGCTTTGTAAAATAACGCCCATTGAGAACGATTGAGTCGAATTATTTTCTGGTTGCATGTGCGCCATAACTATCGCTGTCGAATTTGAATTGTCTGTTAGTTGTACATGTGGTGCATTTATTTGTACATTGCCAGAAGCCTCTTCCGTTGACATTACTATAGTTGGAACTTCCGGTGAGCTCCCAATGGCTAGCGCTGTTGCGAGTCTATTGCTCGTAGTTATCAAGGGCAAATTTCTGGGTGTTGCTAAATTGCCAGGTACGGCCTTTTTCACTTTTTGTTTGTGATTAGAGACTTGTTTAGATTCCGTTGGATTGCGTATATTAGATAAAGAAGCGCCTGTGGGCACGACTGTTGCACCCGAGGTAGTAGACGAATCATGCATTAGTATTTGTTGTTGCTGCAACAGTATATGTTGCTGGAAAAGGTCTTGTTGTAAACTATTACTGTGTTCAAGGAGCGCAGATGGTATCGGACTTATGCTGTCACTAAAATTGGAATTGAGTGGAACGTTATTTTGCGGCGTCGTCGTGGTATTATTTGTCATATAACCTAGATAATCGTTATCTTGATCATCATTCGACGCATCGTCGTCTGATATACCTGATGCCCACATGGTTACACTAAATTCTCCTTCCATAGTCTTTATTTGTACCTGTTTCTGTTCCCAACGGCGTGGTCTAGCATGCTCATCTGTCATTATATCAGCAGGTAATCTGGAACCGAAATGATTAAACTGCGTAGTTGGAATTTGAACTATATTATTTGGTGGTTTGATATTAGCTGCATTTTTTGGGCTCATTGGTCTTCTATTAGCAAGGGACGATGTTGATGTATTTATAACTACATTTAAAGGCTGACTATTCGTTGCAGTATTAGAAATGGATGCAGACGTTTGTTGCTGGCTTGTTTGTTTTAGAACACTTTTCCGCTTTTTACTAGAAGGAGACAACAAATAAACATAAACATAATGAAGAAGTGAAAAGTAACTTGCCACAAATTTCACATACATCAACTATTATTTGAAAAAAAAAAAAAGTACGCAATAGATCTTATAAAAATATACGCCAGGGCTTAGTATTAATATGGTGACGAATAAAATAAAAATGAACCTCTTTTAGATCACCGTGGGCAAATATTTGTCATATTTATCATATATTTATCATATATTTGTCATATTTATATTTATATTGACACACACAATGTGTGTCTACAAAAACGCCTTTCCGAAGTTTTTATTTCGCTTCTTTTCTTTAGAGAGATACAGATTAGCAATTATAAGCCATAAGTGACTATTTTTTAAAGAAACTGTGCCATTAAATGATTTCCTGTTCTCAATAACTTTTAGGAAAAAGGGGGTTATATTAAATATTCTTCAAATCACCAAAATTCAAATAGCCCTTTAACACTAGAAATGCGTTCATTTTGGTAATTTTTAATCTTCGATCTCAAAAAAACATTTATATGACATGCAAAGTTCAAAAATTTTTCAAAACATTGCAATTAAAATTGTATCACCAATTGTCAACTTATTAGTACACCGACTGGTGCAATTTTTGGCGAACGTTTGGCTAGAAATATTTTTGCGGGATCAAAAGTTATAAACAAAATTAAAAAAATTGCTAGCATTTTTTCGAAGTTGTCTCAGTTTTTAATCCATCGTACGCGTATATATGGACGGATCCCAACCATCTTTTAATCTTAGGTTCTTAATCGATGTTTGTGTCAAATTTTAGCTCCTTATATAAATTTTCAAGATTATGGCATTTTCATAAAAAAGCGGTCAAGATGACTCCTTTTGGTAGGAATAAATACATACAACTCGTCGGTAGTTCTAAGTTCAAGTGTGTTTGCAGATTATTATATAATAAATCAACAATTTTTATTAAATTCCAGTGGAGTAAATTCCTGCTAAGCTTTCGTGTATAAATTTAAATTATATATATTAATTACAAATTGTTCCTAAATTGCCCCTTTTTATTTACAAAATTTGTTTTTACAAATCGATAAATATTCTTTTCTAGATTTTAAAAAGTTTATTCCCTTCAGATCGATTGCATTTCTACGGACACCTAATTATCTAAATCTACAATCACATTTGTTACTTGCCATTAAAACAAACAAATCTCAAAGATAATTTACCGTGAATTAATGCCGGCTGTTGTTGATATTGAAGACGATAGAATAGATGAATTAGAAACACACAGTTCCTGTTGAAATGGCGATGTATTAAGGAACACATGGCTTTGTAATTGGGGATCTGTAATCAAAACTAATACAAAATACCAAGTCCATTTAGAAATTCATAACTATACTTGAAAATTCGGTTTACAAACCATCATCAATGCTTTGCATGTCTAAATCCTGAGAATCCTCGTTAGCCTGGTCAAGGTCCTCGATGTCATCACCATCAAATTTTCTACTGTTACTCGCCAATGTTAAAGAAGCCCCACTTGCTACACCTTCGTATTGATCGTTTCTGACTAATATGCCATAGTGGGTATATGATGCAGACACCATATTCGCAAAGGAATTCTGGTCGACTATCTGTTCATTAAGCTCTGTCGTTTGCGTTTCGTGTATTATATCTGACCGTGACATATTTCAGATAATTTCAGACCGTTGCTTTTTGCACAATTTGTTAAAAGCATAGACGTATTTACAAAATGTAGAAAAATTTCATAGTCATGTTATTTTACAAATGTAATTCATTCATACATTTATGTGTGAAATAAATTTTGGTCATGTTAAAAAAGTAAATTTATTTGTTGTTCAGGCTTTTATTTCTTTGTTTCTCTCTGACACAAAATATATATAACCAGCAACACATTAACATTAACACTTCTAGTTACTCAAGTAGACGATTTTCATGTTTTTATTAAAGCTGCAACATTGATCGAAAATATATAGTTGTCATAAACAATTTGGACGCTTTATAAGGTCATCCCTTGCTTGACGTAATATTTGAATGAAAAAGCAATCAAATTTTTGGAACACCGAAGCAAGGACGGGCCAGTTAGCATTGTCCAAGCATGGTTAGGGTTAAAACAGCTAATTCTTGAATCGGATGAGTTAGTATTTATTCATACTTAAAACAAATTATAGTTACGTTAGCTAGTACGTTATCTTTGCTTTTATTCTTTTAATTCTGAGATGGAAACAGAAATAAAAATTTATTAAACAATAGAAACCAAAATATATTTTCAGCATTTGAAATTACTTAACCAAAGCTAATTATAAAAGAAACCAGTTCATTATTTCCGTAAAATAAGCAAACGTCTTTTCAAAATCCGCTGAAAACATTAAACATATATCAGCTGCTGGAAATTTTATAAACTTTCTGTGAGCAATACATAATAAATGAATATGAAAGACCATACTTTCAATTAATTCGTTTTAGATTAGCAGAAGACAAGAGAATATTGGACTTTTAAAAGTCATAGCAAAGAAAGTGCCACACAAAATCTTTAAACACGCATTTGAACCAGAAAACAATCATTAATCGGTATACGCATAATAGACGCAGTCAACCATCAGTTTTCACTTTGAAAGCCTTAAACATCTACCTTAAAAATAAAACTGGATCTGTTTTATGCCGTATTTTCTTAGCACGACGGCATTATAGTCTTGGCACTTCTGAGCAATCTGAGCTTCCTTAGGTTCCGTGCTTCAAATATTCGGCAAAAGGCCAATAACACAAATATTCAACTGCAAAGTCTTTCCATTATTTTTTTGGAAGTTTTTTCGTGGGGTTTTATTTATATATATTACCACACTCCCCCGCCCTCCGCGAAAAAGAAATAATTAAACAAACCGATTTACAATTTCTTTGTTACATTACACGCGCGCATAAATAATTCTGACACATAGGGTCTAAAAAAACCTTTGTTCACTTTTTACGGGGAATGTTTCAGTTTTTTTAATATTAATTAGACTTATGTTATTTAATTCTTCCCTTTATTATTTAGGCTAGTTCATAACAACAAACGAAACGAAAACTATAAAAAATAAAAATAATCTTGCATTCTTCTTCTGCAAAACAAAACCTTTAAAAAGCCCAAAACAAAAAGATAACACATAGATTACGACAATATGGCGTCAAGCGAATGATTTTGTATGAATATCAGAGGTGTGTTTTAAAATCTTTATTCCGTTCGTCGTTTATTAATATGCTTTTATATATGTTGAGTGTTCGAAAATGTATTAGGGGTGAATGATGCGTTATTCCTATTTCAGGATGGGACTTCCACTTCAGCGAACTTTTATAAAATTTTATGGGAATTGACAAATTATACCAATAAAACAGAAGGGAAAAAAGCACAAGAAGAAATAATGATGATTTCTTTTAAGTTTTGAGGTTATTTATATAATTAACGTTTATTTTGCACCAACGTACATTTCTCGCCATGAAGAATTTACTCTGTGCGACCCGATTGGGTAAATCAGTGTATAAACTTTGACATAGCTGTGATACAGCTATATTGAAAATTCTAGAGGACATTCGACCGAAGCATGATAAGGGGAAGTCAACGATCCTTGTAATGATTCATTTCTCCAAAGCCTTTGATACGGTCGACCATAACTTACTGCTGCATAAACTTAAGTACTATTTTGAGTTTAGTTCGTTTGCAATCAAGTTAATCAGTTTCTATTTGGTGACTTGGCATCAACGGGTTTACGTGAATAATTCATCTTCTGAATCGAAAACCGTTGCATCTGGTGTTCCGCAAGGGTCCGTTCTGGCATATATCTTGTTTAGTGTCTTTATCAACGACTTGGATATATGTCGTAACCGTTGCATCCATTTATATGCTGAGGATTCAAGAATTTATCCCTTGTCGCCGCGTGTTAGGATGGACAATCTGGTCCATCAATGAATATCTAGATCGTATTGCTCTCTGGTTCAATTCTAATAACTTAAAGTTAAATACTAGTAAATCTAAAACCATAGTTATTTCATCAGTTGGTTATGATTCCCTATCTTCTGTTAATATGTGTGATGAGGAGATCGAGTTTGTTAGTGCGGTTTTTAAACTCGATTATAAGCTCAACTCTCGTTTGAGCTCTGTGGACCACGTCAACTACACTGCCATGCGTATATATAACATTTTGAGGAGACTGTGTCTTTCTTCCTCTTACATTCACGTTATCCGTAAACTGAGACTGCTTAAAGGTCACGTTGTGTCGCTTATATCTTATGGCGCGAATATGTGTGGTAACTTAGATTCTGTCTCTAGGAATAAGTTGCACGGTGTTGGAAATATGAAAACATATCACTGTTCTAGCTTAAAATTCTTCATTCCGATCTCCAAACGTATCTCAATATCAGCAATCTACTCTTTTTGTTTACGCTCTTCCGCACTCGAACTTTACGATATTTATATGAAAAAATTTTGTTTGCTAGGTCGGAACGGACAATAAATTTAATTTTTCTAACCATAAGTATGTGTTCACATCAAAAGTATTTTCTGTAAACACTGTTAGATTGTGGAATGCATTACCGCTCCGTATTAAAACGATTGCTAGTTTCAGTAGATTTAAAGAAGCTGTCAAATCCTTCCATTGTTTGTAATTACTATCACGTTGGCATCTACTTTTTCATTCGGTATTGGCTACCAAGGAACTTATTCATTCTATAGATTACTGTTGTTCATTACTGTGTCGTAAAAGACTTCATGTGCTTATTGTCACCTTAATTAATTAATTAATTATTGTAGTAAATGTTATTATTTATAGTTGTTATTGTTACTTGTTTAATAAACTAAATTAAACTAAACACCATTTATTTTAAAGTTGAAATTGTTCTATTAGAGAGTCGTAAATGGTAATTTCCAAATTATGGATCAATTAATACGCAAAAACCCTCTTGACTGTTTTTATAATATTTAATCGGATTATGAAGATAAACAAACTTGTTATTTTTTTATAAATTGTGTATCTTGTTTTTTTTATTTTTGGTTCTAAGCCTATATGTTTTTGTTCACATTTTCTTGTAAAACAATATGGTAGCGCGACTACTCATTGTGCTTAATATTTGGGAGTTTTTAAGCAGAAAACGAAAGCGACGTCTTATTGTATCAAGCTTTTTAAGCCTTATTAACTCGAAAAATGGTGCAGCGCACCATTGTGTTAAAATACATCAGTCGTTCTGAGAAAAGGGGAGTATTAGCCTACAAAAAGGTATTTTCATACAGCTTTTTGGTGTACAAGGAAAGATAGATACAATCATAAATTTCAGAGAGATTAGTAAACTTATATTAAAGAAGGAAGAAACAAAAATGATCTTTTCTTTTGGTCCACGTGTTTATAGATAATGAAACATTATGGGGAAAGTAAAATTTGTTCTGTTTATGCTTCACACTATTTTGAAAATTCGTATTGGAGTATTCTTAGTAAGACCGATTAACTGGCTTTTAAAAACATTTAAAACTTTGTTACGCTCGTAATAGTATTTGAGCAAATAAAAAAAATAAATTTTCTGGAAAATCTGATCAAGAGAAACAAAAGTTCCCTAAAATTTGCTTTTTGGACGGTGACCCACAACTGCCGAGTACGCCATTTTGATCCATTTTAATTAATAACCTTCAAAAAAAAGGTTGTAGATTGTAACGTCCGATATTATTTGGTGACTTCTACTTATATGAAAGCCCTTAAACAGCTATTCTGGTTTAATTCCCTTCTTTTTTTTTAAATTGCAACTGCCGCAAAAATGGAGATAAGAAGCTCAAATATGGCATTAATAATAATTAGTCGATTAAGTGCGAACAATTTCTTCATATTTTCGTTTGTAATTTTAAAAAAATTTGTTATTCAAGTCGTCGCAAGGATCATCTGCATATTTCATTCATAAACAGTCGCAATCTGTTTATTAATAACCACAATTAACGATAAAATTTTAATTCCAGTACATTTCTACTTTACATTTAATTGAATTAAGAACATGTTAACGTGCGTAAATATATTCCAAATCAAATTTATCTTTTAGACATGGGAATATTAGTATGGCCGCCTTGCTCCAGAGCCCTATACGTTTCTGTCTCTACTAAGGTGTGTTAATATGACACACGTTTTTATGAAATTGTTTTATTCCAATGACTATGACAGAGAGCGGCAATTTAGCGCAAATGTTTTGTGACACGTCTGCAACACAGTGACCATTAAAGTAGCCACAAGAGAAGTCCCAAAGTTTCTACACTCTTATTTGTCGGAATCATAAAAAGTGTTAATTAGATTGTTAACGCATCAATAATTAACTTAAAAACTTGATTTGCCAAACTTTCATCTGTCTATTGCGAAGTGAAGCCAAACAAAACCGACCCATTTTTGTAGAAATTGATAATGGGCAGCGAAATGCCGATTATATACGAAAATCCTATGGGAAAAAGATGTTGATGTGGACTGAATCAAGCTGCACAAACGATGGCAACGTCCGAGTTGATGCTATGTCGGGTAAAGCTTCATATATGGTAGGACTAGAGCGGAATTGTGTGTCATGAACTGATCTATGTTGTCTAGGCGATTGGTACCATTCTCCACTGTCACCAAAAGTACAATTAACAAATACAGTCAGAAATTTTGAATAGGAAAGGCACCGCATTTTATCACGGTTCTGCCAGAATGAACACATTTGTAATAAGTTGACAAAAGTTGAGAGAGCTTAACCAAGAAGTTTTAATTCATCTACCGTACAGTTTGGATCATGGCTAATCCAATTGTGATTTGTTTCTCTGTCTGTGAAACTCTCTTATCAGTATAGAGCTCACTTCAAAAATAGCCAGTGATTGATTCAGCTTTTGCTCTGAGATCTAAGTAGTTTAATAAACTACATTTGAAGAAAATGTATGTGAACCTTGGTGAAAAATCGTCATGAATTTTTCCACTGATGGCTTTTGCGTTTAAGTTTACTGATTACGTTAGTTGTGGTTTTATCGCATTCTGTGTGCAATTCTCTTAAAACTTAAATCAATAAAGAAACATTTGCGCAACAAATTAAATACCACCAGAGAAAGTAACATATATAGATGGTCCGACATTCTCTCCACAATTTAAATTAGAAGTTTCTGTTATGAATAACAGCAGTAACGCTCTTAATTAGCAGCCATTTAACACGTTCGCGGACATGAATGCTATAGCATTCAAATTTTAAAGCCAATTTTCGTTCATTTAATTTCATGTAACCTTAAGTTTTTGTAATTAATATACATTTGCTGATGCTATATGATGCTATAACATTCATTTCATATAACAGTTAAAATACGATGTTCTGACTACTCTTATAATATATATATAATCAGATTTTGGATATTACAACTAGTTTCAAAAATAATTGCCTATCTATTTTTGCAGCTCCCTAAACTTTTTAGTGTCCGCGAACATGTTAATAACTTCTTTTTATTATCATTTGTATGGACACAGATTCGGTGTTAAAGGAATATAACGATAATTTTACATATATTGAACGTCAGAAGACGCAGAAGTTGCATCAAAATTTATGATTGTTCTAAAGTTCTGGCACACTGTCAAAAGCCATAAATTTTCGCGTTTAAAACGTTGTTTGTTTACAATGATATAATTAATAACAAAACCATACAAACGTAAAATTATGTAAAATTTTTAATGAAATAAAATGATGTAAAATAATTTCTTATAACTCATTCAATTTTATATTCATTTCATAGGAAAACTTTGAATTGTTTAATTGAACTATAAATTTTAATATGTACCATTTTATTTTAATTTTATATAATATATTAGTATGTCAACATACGAATTTACCTATATAGAAAGTATAATATTTTAAAATAAATTTCAAATCAATCCTCGTTTTGTATTTTATAAATAAAAGCCAACTTTTTAATTTTCACAAAACAGCTCTAAACGTGTTTATTCTTTATATCTTTTATTTGAATTCAATTAAATCTGAAAGTGCAGAGGATATGCCGGTATATATATCTTCACTTATTCGGCTCAATTGGCTGTCATACAAAAGGAAGGGAGGAATACACGAGTTTGCTTCCATAATTTTTACGTAGTCGCAAACCTTACGAATAAAATATTTATATTCATATAGGCAAAAATATATGTGCACGTAGATTAACTCGTCATTCAATTCCGGCTATGCTTGCCTCTTTGGTTTAGGAAACATTCTTCACTTTCTGCGGGCCTATGAAAATAAATGCGAATTCCGTCCACGCATCCAATCACGGCAGTAAATATTAAGAATATGTCAATCACCGTTTATTATATCACAACGTGTCACAAGAACAAGAAAACCACTACAAGAAGCTATTTGCCACTAGGAATACCAAATTTTCTATAGAACCACACTTTTGTGTTGGCATTAATACCCCATTCAATCCATTTTTCCACAAAGTTTAGTATCCATTTCTTGTATCATTTCTGATACTGAGCAGAAATGCTGCTCTGTGCAACGCTTAACTAAAAATAGCCAGTCAGTGATAGCTTCCAAAGCCCAGTAACTCCAAAGTAAGAGTTAAAAGGATCATTCAGACATACAAGTTCCTTTTATTGCCATCACTCATACTAATTTTTCCTAAAATGTATTCAAAAGCTTCTTTTGACGCTCGTGAAACTTTTTGCAGAAATCTACATGCAACAACATGTAGGTTTGAATTTACGTTGTTGACAAGTGTACAAATGTTTGGAATTTATATTATTTTCAAATTACAGGTGTTTTCTTTCGTAAACGCATAAACAACCAATACTGACTCAAAACAACTAAACTAAAGCAAAGCGTGAGTAATTATGTTTACGTCGGTTTTGACAATTCTGAGAGAGTGTTTCTCGCACCTCTTATACACACACATAGCTAAAGAGGTCGAACCTCGAAAATGAGCACCATACCTAATTAGTGCTCTGAATTTTTTGAGGCGTAATGAATTTTTGATTTTCTTTTTGGCCTTGAGACGTTTCCGCTGAAGGAGCACGACGCATTCGAAGATAATAGTCGGTATTGAAAATTGTAAATCTTTATAAGAATGCTGATAAGTACGAATATATAAAAAACAATCAAAATAAATCTATTATAAATACGATGAAAAAGTAGCTATAATAACAGGAAAATAAACAGACGACCAATATTTCAGTCAAGTGCGTCTAGAAACAGATGGACCATCTTTAAAAACTTTTAATTTCGGCTATAATTCAGAATTAATCGTAACAAATGAATGTTAACCTTAATTTTTGTTTTCGACAGTACAATAAATTTTTAGGTGATTTTAAAGAGTACTCGCCTTTGGTCTATATCAGCACTTAAAGTCCATATCTTCCAAATTTATGGATTTGTGTTCTCTCTCTTGTTTTCTGCTTTTTCATTCACATATGAATGCTAGCAACGAAAATGACACGAAAGTCTTACTCGATTGGGGTAAAAACGTTTATCACGTATCGGTTCGGTAGCGAACGAAAGTTAACCCCTAGATTATTATTAACTCCAAAATTCTAAAAAAAATCATAAAAATCTATTATACAAACGATGAAAAGATTGCTGTAGAAATAGAAAAATAAACAGAACATTTAAGTGCGAAAAAAAACACCCAATCAAGTTAGGGCATTTAGTTTCTTTCTACTTCGCTTCGATATATGGGTACAATTCTGAATTCATATCAATTCTAAAAAAAAGAAGAGTCATTTTTATTTTTGTGTAGCTAACAACTATTTATTTAATTGAAAGCCTCTTCCGGATTTTGTCAAAATTAGGTAGCGTTAGTCGGTAAGATTTGTGAATACTATGAAGTTTATTTTTTTTGTTTATTTATTTGAAACATATTGGCTACAAATATAAAATATAATATTCTTAGCCAACTTGAGATTTGAGGTATTGTGATTATACTCAAAAAGATAACACTAACAATAATACACCATTTAATAATAATCATAAAGTTAAATATATTAAGGGCGAGATGTACAATTTACATAAAAAAGAATAATGCATAAGCAAAAATAGTTCGTCAATCAATTTCGCATCACTTAATATTAAAAATTTAAAATTTTGTAGGAATCCGGGGCCAAGTTAAAGTAATTACCATTATACATTGCGCAAGGAATTCGAAAATTATTATGAAGGGCCACCTAATTGGCAAATAGAGCCGAGCATATCCGCAAGGAGTTTTAAAAGATATTTCACTAAGAAACTCCGAGCAACGTATATCGCCCCCTATCAACTTAGCCATCAATAAAATAACTAGCCACTCATTCAGCTAAAAAACAAAAAGTCAATTTGACTTTAACTAACAAACTATTTATTTAATTGAAAGCTTCTTCGGAATTTTGTGAAATTTTTGGTGGCGATGTTGTGAGTACTATGGGCCTTATTTTTGTGAAGAAGCAAACACGTATGAAAGGAAGAAGAAAAATAAAAGATTACCTAAAACACTAGTAAAATTGTGACTGAAATGCGAAGTAAAGTCGTAAGTTTGATTGGGAAAAATACTTAAGAAATAATAAGGAAAGAATGAAATTGAAAAATATAATATAATTATGTGGATACATATATGACCTTAAAAAATACTTCTTGAGAAATAAATTTCTTGGAATAATCAAAAATGTTGATAAAATAGTGCGAGAAATTTGATTATGTTGGATTTTGTTGATTTTATATTATACCAGTGTAAATTTTCAATCAGAGAAACAAATGAGAAAAACACATTCTAATATATATATGGTACCGAGAATATCTGTAAATTCTTCGAACTTTTGCCTTTATTTTCTTTCGTGTCCAACGTTGAAGTAACACAAGGTGGCGCCACTTTGAGCGCGACTTTTTTGTATCTAACTATCGTTATGTCTGTATATCCTTCAACTCCATTGAATATGAAGCCCTACTTCGAACGTCACTTCTATGTGTAAACGCTTGTGTTAATATCTCCTTTAATTAGAGCCTCTATCATTATGTCACTATTATGCAATGACGGTGATTCCAGTTGAACTTTTCCTCAATTCTATATGATAACCAAAAAAAAAAGAAGAAAGTAGACATAACAAAATGGAAGAAAAGGTCTAAAATATCGAAAAAAGTCGTAAAATTGGAAGGATTGGAAGCTGTAAGAGGATAAAACTTGTCAGAAATGACAGGTTTTCAGATTTTATCCCATTTATACTTCATAGACGGCTACGCTAAAGAAATACACGTGTGCATTCTAATTTAAAGCAATGTATGCACGCTGTAGACGACATATTCAACCCATTAACCGAAATTTTTTTCATTTGCTAATGTTGAACATAAATAATTTTATATTTTCCTTCAGTCACGTAAAAGGAATTACAAACTTACTACTTCAATGTGCGATGTGTCGAAATCCGAACTTCTCTTTTTTCTTCTCCTTTTTTTTCCATTTTCATTTTTTGTCGTTTGCTTTAAGTATTCCAATATTGTAGGCCTGACAATTATTCTTCTCAGCTCTCATTTCTCGTCGGTGAATTTACCTACCTTACGTTCTGCAATACTACAGGGCTGCATTTGTAACTAATGTTTCAACCGAAGAAAATCAAATGTTACAATGTACTGAACATAAAATAAGTGAAAATAAGTTTATGTATAAGAACAAAAACTGTATCAAAGAATACGATAAAAAAAAATTTATATTAATACTGCTGTTGTAAGTGAAATAAGAAAAATAGAAAATTCATAACCTTTATATATGCTCATGCATCAGTTGCATATACATATAAACTTTGTTAAAACAGATCAATAACTGCAACGAAAAGTAATTTCGTCATATTTTTTATTAGATAGAATTTTGACGACAGGGATAGCATCTAAAGTACTGTGGAGTAATCTCATATGCAACAATTTTGCTTCCGTTTTGGTGTTCAACTGTTTGGCAAAAACGGCCGAATACAAGGGCGAAAGTTGATTATCAGCTGTGTGATTGTTCTTCTGATTTGTTATTTTGTGAATTTTAGAAAAAAAAACGAGATAATTAGTAAAATTATAATTTAAAAGAATAATAAAAGAGAAAAAATTACCCTACAACCCGCACTATAACTTGTCTAATTGCCATTTGTTTCGCCGTCTGTCGAATTCTCTTATAGCTCACTTCAAAAATAGCCGGTGATTGATTCTGCTTTTGCCCGTAAGTCCAAGAAGCTGCACAGTGATGCTTCTACCAAAAAAAGGGTAAAAAGTTATTGATCAAAATCACACGTATTTACTTTAATAAAGTACATTTGAGAAAAAGGTTTTTGTATCTTGGTGAAAAATCGTTATGAACTTTAATCAATTGTATACAGAATTGCTCTAATTCTTTACAGTTGTGTGGATAGTGCCAAGTTTGCCATCACTGATAGGAGCAATTGTGCCAATCGTAAACAAAAAGCATGTATTTGGCTATGTGTTCGAAAATATTATATTTATAAAATGGAATAGTACGCTGGTGACATTTGGGCAATAAAATTAGTAAGTACTACCAGAGAAAACGAAACATAGATTGTACGACATTCTGTTCAAAGTTCAAACTAGGAGATTATTGCGGATTTTTTGTGTTTCTGTAATGAATAACAGTAGTAACGCTGTTAATTAACAGCCATTTGACAACATGCTATTTCATTCTCCTTATTTGTACAGGAACAGATTCAGCTAATAATATCTTAAAATGACTTCGCATTCTCTCAAGCGTTTGCAATGCGGAAGCATATACAATTCTGTGTTTTTAAGTGAATGTGTACTATGGTACGCATATAAGTGTTGTGAGGGCTTCAGGTCATACCTGGTCCTGGGCGTAAGCTCAGCGGAACCAGGCCTTGATTCACAAGAATTTTCTTTTGATGTTATTTTTAAGTGACAAGTGATCGAAAATGCACTCCAAAACAACTGATCGTTTATTCTCAATTATGTTTGTTCATTTATTAATATTACGTTGTTCCTTACGTTTTAATTCTTATTTGGACTCCTATTTTAAGCGCTAAAAAATCTGTGTCCGTACTCCTCTGTTGCCTAGACTTCACCAACTAAACTTCACACTTTCATCGTGTAAACGTAACTTACTCTTATCTCTAAACGTAACTGACTCATCGCCTTGTTCTTATCCCCTTTGTTCTCAATCCTCTCCTTAATCGTAATTCTTACTCTAACTTAGTCTAGCACTCCCCCCTCAGAGACGAAGAATCTATGATGCCAAAACCAGGGACGACTGTGGCTTCTCACAGTGTATATGTATGAAAAATGCTAAATAGTTTATATATATTTAGCAAATACGTTTTCTTTTCATCGTTTACCTCATATTAAAGGATTCTAAATAAAATGTTCGCCACATGCTACGTGGAATGAAAAATGCCACGTTCAGTGAAAATTTTTATATTAAGAAACCCGAAGAAATTTTTTATTATTGAAAAAAATTATGTTGTAGTCAATTGTACTTAACTTTATTCAATTTACTAATTTTATTTATATATTTATTAACTATATTTGCTTACATATATGCATTTGACATATTTTATTCAATTTTCCATATTATACACGAGTTATTGAACCGTCTATTTATTTATAATATATAATTATTGTTATTTATATTCCAGAATTAAACAATTAATTGTTGTTGTTTAATTTTAAAAAACTTAATTCGTCAAGAAGATTATTGATCTTTTCGACAAATATATGTGTTGGCGAAGTATTTACTCTTGCTATGCCTTCAAACCATTCCATGTCTACATCGGTTTGAATATTGTCAGAAATAGTTCTGCGTATTTCGGAACTTGAATTGCTCCAGAAATACCCGTCTTTTCCATAGCATTGAGATATATACATAGAACACATTATTTAATACATTTGTTGGTATACACTATGTTTTTGTTTAAATGCTTTGAGTTCTTTATTATACGTTGTTAAAAATGATTTTTGTGTACTTAGTTTCGAATTTTGTATGAAAAATAAAGATAGATAACTGTGAAAACTCAGACTGAAAACATTAAATTTCTTCTAAAATTTTAGTTATCTATTATCACAATCAATTAGCGATCCTGCCTAAAATAAAAATCAAAATAGGAACGTAATCTTTGTGACCAAGTCTTGCTCTTAGTTTAAGTTTAAATCCAATGCGAGCAAAAGTATAAATGGATTCAAATCAAGTAACAATTGTAAATTAGCAGAAAGTGTTAAACCAATTTCTTTTTTAAAAATATAGAAAGCAAAGCAGGCCACCCAGTATATGGGTATAGAGTGAGTGAACCGCATTTTTGAAAATCGTTAAAGAGTTTGTGGGATCTGGTCAAATGATGAAAACCTCCAAAATAAATGTGCGTATAAATTAAACATTGAATCAGAACACATTAAAAATTTTAAGTATTGTCATTTAACTTTTCCAAATAAAAAAAAAAACTATAAGAAATAAACACAATAACTAAAAACGCAATTGAATATATTCAACTACATTAAGTTTTGTGAGGACGTTTCCGTCCCTTTCCGAGGCTGAGGTAGCTCAGCGGCCCAGGCGAGGAAAACAACACAAGAAGTTTATTTTTGAGGATCTTGCTATTTTACTTTTATTCAATTTTACTGGCTCGAGAGCCAAACTACGACTTTATGCCTCGAGGGCCGCGCACGGACTCGTTCGAGAGCCTCCCTATGACTCGTCGGCTTGAGAGCCGGAACTCAACTAACTTAAAACTAAACTTTCTCTCTATTCCTAATCTATGCTTAAAGTAATCTTATTGCATTCCTACTCTATCTTAATCTATTCCTAATCTAGTCCTATGCTATTTCTTATTCTATCTTAATCTATTCTTATTCTAGCACTCTCCCCTCTCCAGAGACGGAGAACCCGTGAACCCAAAACGAGGGACGATTTTGGGTCCTCACAGATCCTCCATTCTTCGGGGGAGAGATGCGACTGGGGTTCGCGTCCCTCCGACGCTGGCCGGTCGACGACGGCTTCGGTGGCAGGGCGGTTTGCTGCTGTAGTTGTGTCAATCATGGCTGCATTGGCAGCTGTTACGTTGGGATGTCCGGTGATGACGCAGAGCCTGGTACTTGGACAGAGCAGGGTGCTATGATTTGTAGTGATGCAGAGCCTGTTGTTTGAGCAGAGCAGGGTGCTGTCGTTCTATTATAGCGCTGAGCCTGTTGCTTATGCAGAGCAGGGTGCTCTTATTTATCATCATGACAATGCAGAGCCTGTTGCCTGGGCAGAGCAGGGTGCTGTCGCTTTATTATGGCGCAGGGCCTGTTGCTTGTGCAGAGCAGGGTGCTGTTATTTTATCATTATGAAAATGCAGAGCCTGTTGCTTGTGCAGAGCAGGGTGCTATTATTTTATCATTATGACAATGCAGAGCTTGTTGCCTGCGCAGAGCAGGGTGCTATCGTTTTATTATGGCGCAGAGCCTGTTGCTTGTGCAGAGCAGGGTGCTGTTAGTTTATCGTCCGGTGACATCTTCGGTTTTCCGACGTTGGCGTGTCGGGTGGTTGGCCGTTGGTTGTTGGCTATTGGTCCGTTCAGCGTTCTGGTACCTCTGGCTTTCCGACGTTACGGGGCCGGACCGCTGGCCAGGCACGGGTGGCGTGAACTTTGGCCACTCTGTGCGCACATTTGGTTGACAGACCCTTGGCTGTGGGGGTGATTTTGGCCGTGATGTTGTCGTTTATCATATGTAGAATCGTGGGCGGATGTTCCGGTTGTCGCACGACAACGGCTCCGGAAACCGCTGCCGGCGACGATCGCGATATTACCGGTGGTGAATGCTGTGAGGGTAGTTGGTTCTGGCCGGGGTCATCGTTGTGTTTTGGCTGCGTTGTTGTAAACTGTTGTTCTGTTAGTTGTGTAGCGTCCGATTGATTACCAACAAAGTAGTTCCAGTTTGGCTGGTTCTGCTGAACTATTAGCTGTTGACGATGTAGGCTTAATTGGTTGGATTGCAGTTGACTGATAATATTTTGACTTATTCGTTGATGACGTGCTCATATGTGGCTGCGGTTGTTGCAACCGTTGTTGATTATTGTTATGGTTGTTTACACTAATTTTGTTGTTGCAGACATTATCAGTCATATTATTGTAGTTATGCTTTTGTAACGACGGTGTGACGGTGGTTAATCGAATTCCGAAATTCACCATTGAAGGTGAGTTTTGAAGTGGCGGTGACAACGACGATGACGCCGGTGCCAATCACGACGGCGACGACGTCGTTTGCGTGGTCAGCGCGAAAGTCGTTAGTGAGAGGTGGGCGATGACGGAGTCGCAGGTGCGTTTACACATATTGGCGATGAATTTTTTTTTGCTTGTCGTTATTTGTTAATTGGGTATCCGCCGATTAACGGCGGTTGCCGTCGTCTGTGTTGTCGCTGTTGTTGCTGTTGTCGTTATATAGGAAGAAATTAAACGTTGCTATTGTTGTATTTGGCATTGTTGAGATCGTTGGTTCGAGATTCGTTGTCGTTGGTAATTACATGGATGACGTTGTTGTTGAGACTCAAGTTGAGGTATAATTTGTTGTTGCAACCGTTGTTGCGGCGAGTACAACTTACAGTTGTGGCTGGCTGTTTGATTTGATATTGCCGTTGTTGTTATTGGCTGGTGGGGTTGTAATGTCGACGTAGGCAATGATAGTGATGTTGGCCGTTGCTGTGATTGTGGTTGTTGCGTTGTATTTGCTACTGTAACCGTTGCTGCAGTTGCTGAGTTTGAAACTGTTCTTGTTGTTGTTGTTGTTTTCTTCTTTTCGTTAAGAATACTCTTTTTTTTTTCTGTGCGACTTTCTCGTTTAGCGTTAAAATTAAATTTTGTTCAAAGTCCTTTTCCTTAATATTTTCTTATAATTGTAAGTTCTGAGTGTATGTGAAACTGTGGGTGTGTGCCCGTCAAACGTTACGCAGAGCAAGCACACCGATTAATGTGTGTGGTGTTGGAGACGTTGGTGCGGAATTAGGATACGAATTAGATGTTTGTTTAATCAATAGTGCGTTGGGATGATGCTGCTATTGTTGATGTGGTGTTGATATAAATGTTGGTGATATTATTATCACGACTGATGGTACGTCTTCTAGAGTGGCCTGTTGGCGGGGAAGGCTTCAACGGAGCGGGTACGTCGGCGGCCTGACTGTTCGGCTGCCCGCTCTCCCGGCAGCTGACGGTGGTCACTTACAGCTCTCCGTCTACCTATAGATTTCCTTCCATGTGCGATATTTCATGACCTTATGAATGTGTTTGTTCGACGATGAGAGGCCTTTGCGCTGAGGCGCTGTTTGTTGCGATTGCGTTTGCTGTCGCTGTTTCGAAACTTTATTTGTTGCCTTCTCTGCCAAGTCAGTGGTTTTGTAAGTTAAAGCTGGGGGTGCCACAAGCGAAGATAGTGTATGCTTCGTAACGTTCGCTTCCAGTAGTGGTCGATTATGCAAAGCAGACGGCTATTGCAATTGATTGCTAACGTTATTCATGTTCTCCTTCATACCGTTCGGTATGGGTAAATGTGAAGGAGTTTGTTTAACTCCGGGTTCATAAGAAAGTTTCTTTTCGTTGCCAGTGATTTTTATGTTTCTTGCTGTTTCATTTTCTACGACCGTTGTTGCTGGAAGTGTACCTGATCTCAGATGGCCTCTTGCAACCGTTGAGCAGCCGTTAAGGTTGTTATTGGCATTTCTCTGTGCATATTGTCTTTTCTGCATGGGCAGCACCCGATGAGTTGGACTGGTAGTTACCGTCGTTGTTGTCGAATTAAGTGTAGTTGTTATAATGTTGTCGTTATGATTGTTATACTGCTGCAAAGGAGTGACGATATTAAAATCGCTATAAGTTGGCATGCGCTGTGAGGTCGGCGATGCTTGGGTACTGGTCTCTGTTGGTACTTGCTGCTGAGGCAAACTTGGTTGTTGTTTCAAGGCGGATGTCATGCCATCGAGCGTGGCGTCTGGCTCATGCTGACGAGGAGTCGTGTCAGCAATCTTGTACTTCTAGCTTTCGAACGTCGGAATTTCGGATTGTTGGCCGAGGAGTAGGGGTCGCGTGACAACATTGGCCATTATGGGGCTTGAAATGTGTTGATCAAACCTTGGCGATGAGTGCAGACTTTTACTAGGCTTTGCTTCTTCGAAATCTACTTGTTTGTCCGTCGGACATGCGTGACTGGGCTCGTAGGCTGCGAGGAACCCCGGCTTTACCAGATTGATTTGTTTGCTGGGAGGTTGGTTGTCGCTGTAAACTTTCGGCGCGAAGAAAGAACGTTGTGATTGTACATTGTAAGTGTCGTTGTAGCGGGTCGATGTGGGGTGATTTCGTTGACTTCGTTGAGGATGATTGGCTGTAGGCCCGGATGATGCATTAATATTCTTGTGAGCGCCATTGCATGGGGGGCGTGGATTTCGATGGGTTTGAGGACTTTGCCCTATATTGCTGCGTTGTGGGGTTTCTAAGATTTCGCGGCTGGGAATTGAATTACCGCTATTGACTTTCAGCGCAAAAGAAGGGCATTGCGTTGATAAATCACAAGTTTCGTTTCTGAAGGTCGTCGTAAGATTGTCTCGTTGACTTGGCTGGATAGTAATTGGCCTTTGTACCGCAGCGTACTTGTCTGGTAGCATTACGTGTTGTGCGCATGGTGTATTTGCGATATTTATTGATTTATTTATTTATTTATTTAGTTATTCCACTTATACAGAAACTCAAGTAAAACAACCGACAGTCGAGTTCAAATGACTCTTAAAGTAAATCTTAAATTAATTATTATTAAAAAACTTAGTATAAGTACAATAAAAGAAATAAAAGGAAAAAAAAGAAAAAAATCATGTACACAATTAGCACAGAGCCACACCCACAACCGGTACAGAACCTAGTTGCAAATGAACCCCTAAGCCATTGCAAACATGCATAAGCTTGGCAACCGATAATAGTTAACGACAATTAATTTTCAAATCATAGTGACTTTTTAGGATTAAGAGCTAGTTTAAGTACGACATTGGCAAATCTCGTGTGTTAAGCAATGCTGCTTTAATGGACTTTAAAGTGTCCGATAATGAAAAAAGGCGATAGACGTTATTTAGGTTCTTGCAAACAACTCTGAGCGGATTAAAGAGCTCATAATTATATTTACAATGACTAACTTTAACCAAGGTAAAGTGCCTCGAGAAGCGGTTAGGAACATTAAAACTTATTTCTCTAAGTAATGACAGCGAGTCAATAGCGCCGTTTATTAATTTGATTGCGAAGCAAACGTCAGGAACAAATCTACGTTTTTCAAGAGACGGTAAGGACAAAAGAAGCAACCTATTTTCATAGGGGGGAAGAGAAGCAGACGGATCCCAACCTAAATTCCTAAGAGCAAACAACAGGAATTGCTTTTGAATAGATTCAATTGAGTCTACATAGCGCCTATATGAGGGAGACCACACAATAGAAGCATACTCAAGTATAGGCCTAACCAAACACGTATACTATTTTGGTAGTATACGGATCAAAGCTCTTTGGACCACCTCTTGATGAAACCAAGAGCGGATCTTGCTTTGCTTATCGAGAATTCAAATTGAAACGTAACCTAAGGTCAAAGAGGACGCCTAGGTCTGTGAACTTGTGCGAATCTATAAAATAATGGGTTATGAATGACTTCCTTCTAGAGAAAGAAAGCTTCTTACATTTATTTAGGTTTAGTGTGATATAATTTGACGAACACCATGCCACCGATTTATTTAGGTCAGTTTGAAGTTGATGTGATTGCGATTCTAAGCAAAAAGAAGAAAACAGTTTCACATCACCAGCATACATTAAGATGTGGCTAGATTTAATCGCCGAAGGCAAGTCATTAATGTATAGATTATATAAAATGGGTCCTAAGTGGCTACCTTGAGGTACTCCTGACGAAACGTGGAATTCATATGAAGTGGTGAAGTTAAACAAAACCCTGAATGACCTATTATGCAAATAAGAGCTTATCCATTTCACTAAATGGGAAGGGAAGCCAGTGGCTTGAAGTTTAAAGATAAGTAATTTGGGGTTAACCAAATCAAACGCTTTGCTAAAATCGGTGTATATGACGTCAGTGCAAGAGCCATTTGAAAATGCCTTGAAAACCTGACAAGTAAACTCTAACAGATTAGTGACCGCAGAACTTCCTTTTCGGAAGCCATGTTGGAGTGGAGAAATATATGATTTGATGGCAAAGGCCCAACGCTGAGTCAGAATTCTCTCAAATAGTTTAGGTAAAACACTTAGCTTGGCAATGCCTCTATAGTTCTCCACGAGTTGTCTACTCCCACTTTTGTGAATAGGAATAACATAATTAGTCCTCCAACGCAAAGGGAAAACACCTAAATTCAGGGACAAATTAAAAATCCTTGAGATAACACCACAAAGCTCAGTAGCGCAAGGCTTAAGTACACATGATGGAATTCCATCAGGTCCAGGCGCACAACTGTATTTCAGAGAAGTCAACCCTTTAAAAACGTCGTCATCAGAAATAACCAAATTGGGTATTGAAACCGAGTTAGTTATAGGATAAGAGTAATTTCCTGATGAATCAAAACTTGCAGACGAAAAGTTTCGTCGGAAGTACTCCGCAAACAGATTTGAGATTTCAAAATCATCCGAGGAGTCAGAGCCATTAAGAGAAACATGCGAGGGATGTGCAGAAATTTTTCTTTTCGAATTAACAAATTTAAAGAAGTATTAGCAAACAGAGAGGATTTAATAAACTGAAGGTATCTGCCATAATAATTGTGGTTGAGGGAGTTATATCTATGCCTTGCGGCTGAGTACGCGAAATAGTCTAGAGAAGAGCCACATTTTAAAAATTTCGTGAACAGCTTGTTTTTCCTATTCCTAATTGTCGTATTAAACCACGGAGGACATCTACTTCGAGGTCGGCACTGCTTAAGCGGAACAGATGCAGCCATAGCTAGATTTAATGTATTGTAGAACGATGACAATAAGCTTTCTATACTCCCGGTTGAGAAGTCAAGCCTCATATGTGAAAGATGATTTTTTAGCAGTTCTATATTGGTTTTATGAAAATCATAATATTTGCTGAAAAAGGTTGGGTTTGGACTATTAAAGCAGTTCAACGCAACGTCATACTTGTGATGAAAAGAAATACACAATGCTGGATGATAAGGATCCTCAGGTAAACTAAAAGGTGGACAACGATTTACATTAATCTCAGGAAAATTGGCGAAGCAAAGATCAAACAGTCTACCATTACAATTAAAGGTACAGTTATATTGACCTAAATTATGGTCAAGTAATTCATTAAAGAACACTATAGGTCTATCACATGTTGAAGAAGGAATTAAACAGACAGAATTATCACTGTTACACCAAGTGACTTGAGGCAACTTGAAATCGCCCAACGCAACGACAAAATTGGTGGGTCCAGACTGCTTGGCCCCTTCACAAATGAGGGCAGCCTGCTTCTTATATATGGAGATATCCGAATTTGGGGGAATGTAGGAGCATGTAATAAATAGCTGTTTATTAGGTATTCTCGCTCGAATGGCGATAAATTCGACGTCAGGAGACGTGGGAAATTCAATTGAATAGGACGGGACTGACGCAGATATGGCAGTTAATACACCGCCACCAATGCGATTCAATCGATAATTTCTGAAAAAATGAAAAGAATTATGGAATAGTTCCGACGAATGTATATCAGGTTTTAACCAAGTTTCAGTGAAAGCAAAACAGAAAAACTCAGTGCTTACTGAATTTAGAAAAGTAGAACGAATTTTTGAATTTAGGCCCCTAACATTTTCATAAATGAGACATAATGGGCCTGAAGAAACATTTAGTTTTTTGAAGGCGACAGGGCTACAGCATTGGTATTACAGGGTCGATCTCGAGGAATAAATACCTTGATTAACGATCCTACTGGCCACAGTGGTTTATTTAACAATATTTCACTGTTTTCAGTCGGATTGCTGGACGTTACTGTTCGCGAGGCGGGTATGTCTCGCTGTTGGCAGTAGTTGGTGGTTCGTACGCCTCGTCGGCCGCAGGATCAGCAGTGTACGATCTGTGGGTTCGGGAAATTAAACTGGTGGTGTCCGTTTGTGGCACATCGTCGACATGTCGCGGTCGCATTTATTCGCTTCTTCTGCGGCATTGGGTCCGGTGCCCACGCCGTTTTGTTCGGCAGACCACGCCGTCGGGCGACTGGCAGATATTCTCGGTGTGTTTCACGGGGGGCTTCATGCGGCATGTTGCCCGCCTCAAGGTCGCTGGCGAGTTCCATGAGTTCGTCTAAACTGGTAAAGTCTCGGCGTCGTATTCATGTTGTGCGTTCATATACATGCGTTTTAGTTGCTGGCTCTCCGACATTAGGGTATGGCGCATCATGTCCTATAGAGCTAGTACGTAGTCCTGGAATTTCTCTTTCGGTCGTTGGGCTCGCCGGCAAATGTCATCTTCGAGCCGGGTAAGGTATCGCGGTGGGAGGAAGAATTTTAGAAAATTGGCCGTGAAACTTTCCCAGGTTGTCCACCGTTCATTGTTGTTGCGGTACCATGCTAAAGCTCTCTCACGTAGCATCACCACCATGGTGGCTGGCAAGCGATCTTTGTCGACGCTGTATACCTCTGCTAGTTCCTCGACCCGCTCGATGAAGGGAAGTGGCTCTCTATGGCCGGTAAAGTTGACACTCCATCTGCTAACGACTTCGATGACGGGTCTCGCGACGGCCGTTGTCGGGAAAACTCTCTGGGTTCCGCCAATCGGGGCGGCGCGCCGGATGATTCCGCTGGTGGTGTCGACTGGTGTCGAGATATTGGTGTAGAGCTCCGTCGCCATATTGGCATTCGTTAAGCTGCTGGAGAGGATGGCTTCGCGAGCTTAACTGGGGTTAGTACTTCCTGGGCGCTTTGATATTTTTTTATTTTTTGTTGTTTCTCTTTATTTTTATATATTTTTTTTTATGTTTTTTTTTATCTTCTTAATGTTTTCTCTTTTCTCTGTATTTTGTTTTTTTTTTTTGTTGTATTATTTTCTTCTTTTTTCCTATATTTTGATGTTTTCTTCTACCTTCTTTATGTGTTTTTTTTTATTTTTTTTCCTATCTTTTGTTTCTATATTTTTTTTTTGATGTTTTCCTTTTTTTTTTCTAATATGTATTTTTCTGTTTCCTTTTCTTTTTTTCTCTGCTTATTCTATTCTTTTCTTTTTATTTACTGTTCTGTTTTTTTCTTTTTGAAATTGTAATTGTTGTTGTTGTGTTTGCAAATTATGCAAGCTTTGCAGGTTATTAATAATTGCTGAGTAATAACGATGTGCTGTTGCTGCGGTGGTTGCTGGGGTGAATTACTCGATTGTTGAGGTTGCAGGAGTATTCTTGGCTGTTGCTGTTGTTTCTGTCAATAAAGAGCTAATTAAAAAAGTCCTTTATGTTTATGAATTATATCGGGGTGGTACTCCTGTTACCCAATTTGAATTGGGTAACAATTTAGTCGTCTAAGGCAGCCAGGAGCAGCCCCTTATTAGCGTTCACGCTGTTCCTCCTGTCGCTTGCTTCTATTGTTATGAAGACGAAGGATTCTTCACAGGGTTCGTTGTTTAAATCTCTTAACACGCAAGTGCTGCCAAACTTTGTGGTTGGGTTTGGTTGTCGTTGTCGTGGCTGATGTCACTGCCCGATTGATAAGTTTTTGTTACTATGTCGTTTTCGAACTCCCCTTTTATATTCGTATATATCTGCGTATAGGTGTATGCGCGTGTGTATGTGTACATGAGATTTTGACGAAGCCAAAAACCATAACCACAACCGAATGGTTATATAAATGTATTGGCAAGAATAATTATTGGAAATTTCGATGAGCAGCTTTATAGTTATATCGTAAATTATGATATTCGAAGGCTTTCTTCATTTTATTTGCCGGCCATAAACAGACACTGACCTCAATTTCCTCTTGGTAGAGTTGCCTTGTTTATTGCAGGGGTTATTGTTGTTTTTTTTTCTCAGATTTGTGTATTTTATATTAACTAATTGTAGTCGCAAAATTGGCACAAGAGTTTTACTGTAGTCACATGAACTTGACTTGTTTCGTTTCTTGTCTTTATTATAAACCGAATAATGTAGAGAAACCCGATAATATAGACACAAAATGATTTGTAGTTGTTTTTGTTGTTTTATGCCAAAGTTAGAAGTTTTTTCCCGCAGATGTTCCTTTAGCCGAGAATCCACGAAATAAATTGAAGTATTTCCATTGATATGTGCATTACATGAGAGTAAGTTTTCCTTCACATATTATTATTACAATATCTTAATAAAATTGTTACGTTTTCTTTCAAATTTTTTTTTGTTATTTGCATTTTTGGATGTTTGTTGCTCCTTTTATTTTTCTATAATTTGTTTTTTTTTTCGTAATGTTTGTTTCTTTATTTTAGATGAATTTGTTTTTTTAATGTCTGAATCGCTTCACCGCGTTGAGAGTAATGAGTAAACCGCTGCACTTGGTACGATCGCTGTCAATTCGCCGCATAGTGCTTGCGGTGTTTGCGGCGACCAAATTGCGGTACTTTTCTTACCATTATCCCTTATGGGTTTTGCAATGCACGGCATTGTTTTTGCTTCGCAATTTTTAAGCACTTTTGCTTGTTAGCGAACGGTGTATAAATGTGAAATGTGTGTATGAGAATTTTTGGAAATTTCTTTACTGTTTTCTGTTTGTGTTCCTTTTGTTTTCTTGCCTGGTAATTATATAATAACGATAATTTTGTTGGTGTAATTGTTTAATTGTAATAACGAGACTAGGTTGCTCCGTTGTGAGCTTTAGTTTGCTTTGTATTCTATTTTCTTCTCTTATTAGTTCACTGATTTTGTTTAATTTGATTATTGAATTCTTTGGAATGGTTGCGCCTTTACCAATACTATACAGGCGTTATGCCTTTGTAATTTCTTTTACAACAACTTATATATAATTTTGAATAGTTTTCTTCTTTTACTTATAATAAAATTTGCATTATTTCTTCTGATTTGCCACTTTGAAAATTCTCCATGGGTAATGTGATGGTAATGATTAATTGATTGACTGAATGATTGATTAAAAAGGGTCAAAAGTTTTATTTAATTACAATTTTTATTTCATTTTCCTTTCTTATCTGTCTCTTAATTTTTTTTTTTTTGCAACTTTCACAATTGATATTGAGTTTAATTTTTTTTTTTATGATTTCCTTTCTTATTTTAAAGAAGCAAGTCCCTGCTCGGGCGCCTCTTGTGAGGACGTTTCTGTCCCTTTCCGAGGCTGAGGTAGCTCAGCGGCCCAGGCGAGGAAAACAACACAAAAAATTTATTTTTGAGGGATTTGCTATTTTACTTTTATTCAATTTTACTGGCTCGAGAGCCAAAACACGACTTTACGGCTCGAGGGCCGAGTACCGACTCGCTCGAGAGCCTACCTACGGCTCGCCGGCTTGAGAGCTGGAACTCAACTAACTTAAAACTAAACTTTCTCTCCATTCCTAACCTATTCTTATTCTATTCCTACTCTATCTTAATCTATTCCTAATCTATTCCTATGCTATTTCCTATTCTATCTTAATCTATTCTTATTCTAGCACTCTCGCCTCTTCAGAGACGGAGGACCCGCGAGCCCAAAACGAGGGACGACTTTGAGTCCTCACAGTTTATAAACATTGTGGATATGTATAGATTAGTATAATGTTTTATGGGTTTATCCCCTTGTATGTATTTGTACACGTTTATTTTTGTGCACATTCAGAACTTGTAACGAAATTGTCTGCATATGCTTTGATAGACTTGATTTTGTATTATAACATGTTATGTCTCGCCAGCTTGGGCGCTATTTTTATATTTTATAACATTACAATGCCTATAATCCAATGATATGTCCCCTACGTTCGTGCAACACAGCATGACTGCACGTAGGATGCCGTGTTTTATATAGTCTACTTTAAAAAGATTGTGTGCTGTAAAGGATGAATGCATGTGCCATTTGCGGGGTAGCCGAGGGAGAAATGGCAGGGTTTCAATTTTATCCCACAGATTCATCACAGACGATTACGAACAAAGAGATACATGCGATTTCACACATATAAGGATCAACGGACGTGTGAAATCTACTTACCGGAAGGGCTGATCTTACATGCTGAACGACGCTTTACTTTGGCCTATCTACGGTCTCCGTCGGGCCATGATTTTTAATGGAAAACCCCGAAGTGCGATGACCCCTAAGCTATTTTCCTCAGCTGAGTAAGATTTCTAGAAAATTTTAGCTCATCATAAATATTTATTTATAGTACATGATAAAAGAAATTTACATATATATCGTTCTCATATACGCTAATTGAATACACTTGCAAATTATAATGAATTTCTAATTATCCATTTTTTAATAAGATGCTGTATAAAAGAAAATTTTAAAAAATACAAAAAAAAAAAAAACCTGGCGTGTTGACGTCACTGTATCGATGCATATATGCAGCTCCTGATGATCATACAGATTGATGATGACGTTGTTTATTAACAGAAACTTCGAATTGTTGTTGTGAAAAGGTAGACCATCAATAGGTATGTATTCCATTGCATGAACGAATATGACAGTTAATGGATTGCAAGTGAAACAAGAAAACAATATCAAAATGTCACTTTTGATAAATTTGGTGTATAATCAAAATATTGGTTAGTATACATTTACTAATATTCGCCGAAGTGAATTCCACACATTTTAGATCAAAGCAATATGCATCCAGGGTTACATGATTTATATGCACTTTAAATTTCGGGAATGACAGCATAATATTCTTGTCTTAAATATATATATCCCCAAACTTACAGTATCTTTTAAGAACAAAGAAAAAAAACTTGTATTAAAATTTCGGTTTTTTTGTAAAAAGAAACGTTTTTGCCGGTTTTACATCGTTAGTGATTTATCCCAATTACAGAGTACATCTTTCAAAAACCAAAACAAAGTTGTACAGAGAGAATTTATTTGTATGATGCATTCTAAAACCTAACAACGGATGGCTCACACGCTGTGAATGTAGAGCTCCCAATAAAATTGAAGCTTCACATAGTTTCTTTATACCAAATTTGCAAGATTTTTCAACTAATTTACATGATAAGATATTTTATCGAATAGAATTCGTGAAAGCTTATCATCAAATACATTTTGCAAACAAGATAAAACAGCCATTATCATTCATGACAATAGAATTTTTCGAATTTATAAGAATAACGTTTGGTTTGCGTAATGCCTAATTCCATGTATAATCCTAAAAGTCCTCGAATTTTATTATGTCTACATTAACGACATTCTTATCGCTTCTGCAAATTTGGAAGAGCATGGAGAACATCTTAAAATACCCTTTAGTCGATTAAGCTTCTATGGTTTGACAACAAATGTTGCAAAGTGTGAGTTCCAGAAATGTGAACTAAATTTCCTAGGATATTTAATAACATTAAAAGGATTATTGCAAAATCCAGAACGTGTATAAGCAATAGAAAAATGTGAACTACCAGAAAACAATGGTCTTAGCTAATATGCTAGTCTTATTAATTTTAAGAAAGGTCAAAAGGAAAATTGTTTGGACAATTGAACTAGGAGACGCATTCAATGGTTGCAATAAACAACTTACCGACGCTTCGCTTCTAGCAAACCCGAGCGAATCATTTCCTCTATCACTATGAAGTGACGTGTTTGATTTTGGTATAGGAGCAGCTTGATAACAATACCTTAATCATTGCTGGGCACTAATTGGATTTTTCTAGTAAAATGAGTTAAATTTTACATATTCTGCAATGTAGACATAAACACTTAATTGGCTCACTAGTTTCTTTAAGAATGAGATACTGTCTTACAGGTATTGAGAGATTTACAAGATGGCCGGAAGCCATTGGAAGATATTGTCGCTGAGTCAGTAGCTAACGCTTTTCTTCACGGCTGGATTTTTAGATTTTATGTAACAATCCAATTTAGAACCGATCAAGCCGAACAGTTTGGACCCTCTCTATTCCGAGAATTTTTACATTCTTTAAATTATATTCCTTTCCACACACAATATTTAGGCTGGAATATGTTCGTTAATGGGAGCAATAAAATTGTTCATCAAACTTCTTAAAAGTTAGAAAAAACAACCCTGTCAGCATAATATTCCATAACAATATTAATTCACCTTCGCCATAATGTTTTTGGTTCCTTTTAAATAATTTCTTAAATTATAATTTATGTTATATTTCTTTGTAATAAAAAAAGTACGGCTATAAGTCCAAGAAAGAATGCTTTGCTTCCAGTCACTAAACAAAATGCAAAACTACGATATACGCAACTATATCAAAACACGAGTTTTTATTTCAAGATGATTTCGACAATGCTTTTTCAATTTTTCCAGACATGTACTATCTCGTTCCTTTCTTCCGACTGTCAGCCATCTTTTTTTTTCAGGCATGCCAATTATTTTCTTTCCTTTCTCGTCATTGAATTTATCAACACTAGATTGTGCAATCTTACACGGTCGTATTTGTAGTAAATGTTACAACCGAAACTCAGATGTTACAGACTTCAGAGTAAAAACTATCATAGAAATGTATTATAATAAATGAAAATTAAAATAGAAACGTAAACCAGCAAAAGAAAAAAAATTCCTCTAACCAAATATCAATTTTCCAAAATACAAATAACTATAAAAGGGACAAGCACATAAATTGAGAAAGCAATTTGCGAATGTTGTTTGCAAAATGAGTGGATTTAAAACTCACCTCGTGAAAGAGTATTTATCAGCGTCAAGTGAGTGCCACAGGGAGCATAATAGAACGACAACAAATAAATATAGTTGAGAATGACTCAAAGGAAAGCAGAATTAAAATATATATATGTCAAACCGAAAACAGCTAAATTTTCTCCTTACATATTTTGAAATTCAAAAAATAGTTGTACACACAAAAAAAAAAAAATAAGAAAACCCGAAAAGAAAACCAAAAAATTTAATTTCAAAAAAACCTTGTTTTTATTTTCAAATATTCACTTTTTAAATATCTACTTTTTATTTTTTTTTTTTTACTTTTATTTTTTACTTGTTTTCATTTCTTTTGTTTTATTTTATTATTATTATTATTATTTTAAATTTAGCCAGAGAATAAATTCTAAGACTAAAGTCTTAAAGCACTATCATCTAAGGCTTTCGGCTTTTATTGAAATATCCACGAACCCACGATATTTGAGTTGTTAGTCGAGACTCTTGCCCACTCGGCCACTCAGGCAGATTTGTTTTATTTTTAATGTATAGATGTATAGGTAAACAAATTTTTAGTTAGTGGATTATATTAAATTTATTTTTTATTTATCTAACCTTTAAATTTTTGTTTTTTATTTAATTTATTTACTATTTATTTAAAATAATTTAGTACGTTGCCACAACGTTCTGTTGAGTTGTATAAACCATTGACTCAATTAGATATCGAAAGGCGGTTTTTGCAATTCATGCATGGCATCAGTTTACAGCAAGCGACGGAAGGTTTGGATTTTACGCAAGCAAAATATTGTGCTTGCATCTTATTTTTGGTACATTAAGAGTTTTGTTTGATGGTGATCGTGTTAACTCCTTCCTCGCTTAAATGAGAGTCGTTCTTAGGCCTTCTGTAACTATTAACGATAGCTTGAATATTGTGAGTGCTTTTTTTTCTTTGCCTTGCGTAGCTTGAACAAAACATAGAATGTAGCGGAAATGCTGATAATGACGTCCTCATTATAGCGGGTATTTTCAACATTCAGTCTATGAAGGTAAGGAAGGCTCAATAGTTTTTGGTGGCCAGTGATATTGAGCGTCGTAGCAGGTGCTGAACCTGCCGTTTTCTTCAGGGTTTTTTTTCGACTGTCGTAGGTAGTTCCGTTAATTTGGACATTGTCACCAAACGTAATCAAATAGATTCCTGTAACAGTTTTCACAGACTCTACGAAAGTTTTTACTATTGGCGAATCTTCACGGAAGGTCAGAGCTGTCCTCCAGTTTGCGATTGCTATAATTTGATTTTCACAGTTAGCGACATTGTTGTGGTCTGCGAAGTGCAACATTGTCCCATTATGCTGGACTGGAAACATAACTAATTTCTTACGCCCTACCTTAGGCTTAAGGTATTTAGTTAGGAAACGTAAAAAATTGTTACTCAGAAAGGCCTTTATATAGGACAATTCCATTATATCTGTTATTGTGGAGGTTGTAGAGCGCTTATCTACAATAATGTTTGCATCTCGAGAATCAAGGAAGGTTGTGTTTTTTTATTCTATCTTTGCAAGGGTAACGGTCAACACCAAAGTCTCCATTTTGGATGTTGTTATTCTATTTCTGGCAAGCAATGTTTCGTACAAATAGCCGGTATTAATTTGTTTGTTTTGTAGAAAATGTATATATGGTGTTAATGGTATTCGTTAAATTATTTATTTGTTCTTGCATTCTCGAGTTCATTACTACCTGCTTATTTCCTGCGCTTATGCGCTCATGCTATTTATATATAAACTCCTCAAAGTCATTGCAGTCTTGCAATAACTGTTAAAGCGGTTGCCACAATATTAATGCTTCTAGACTGTATCATTCCCATGTGAATGACCTTTAAGTTTTTCTGTTTCATCAACCATTCTAGCATCAAGTTCGTGGTGCGACGTAAATATTCGAAGTCTTGCTAGATAATAACATTCCCATCTGTTATGAGTGTATAGTCTGAATTTAAGTAATCAGTTAACTTTTTCGTCATTGTATAAATCAGAAGTATCATAAAAAGTCATAAAAGAGAAAATTTAGAAATCGAACTAAGAGAAGAAAGCTATGTGCTAACCCACAAAATGTCCTTATAAATCGACTTAAGTGTTTGTAAAGGAAAAGGCTAATTTTGAGCTTGTTTCCGATTTCAGATTGTTTTCATAGACCACCCTTTTCTTGATCAGTACAGTTCCTGAATGCGCGTGCACTTTTCCCTCTAAATATAAAGGGATTAGTTTATTTCCTAATCTCTTATTATTTTTTATTTGTACGATTTCACCTATGCCAAAGATGTTATTTCGCTTGGAGGAATTGTTTCTATCTATTTGAAGAAATGGATTTTTAAGAAATGGATTATGCCGACGGGTTTTGCTTTCGCCAGCAATATTAAATCAATCGTATTCTTAATTTTCCTTTCAAGCTTGAGACACCTCTTACCTTCGCTCTACTTGACCGTTCGAATTACTGTGAAGTGGTGGAGCATTCATTACCCCTACACCGAACTGATTTTTTAGTAGGGACGTAATCGTTTCGCAATTGAATGATGGTTCATTGTCGCAATAAATACTGTTCGTGTTCCTAAAGACTATCTTCCCTAGTCCTCGTCCACGAAACTAATATATGCTCCTTCTATCTTGTTATCAATCTCTGTTATTTCTGCTTCCGTTATCTTCTGATATTTGTCGTTTTCTTCATCCAATCTAAGACTTTCGTGAGGGAGGTGGTTAATCCTCTGTTATTTGAGTTTCGAAAATCTCATGAAAGCGTTGTTCAGCCTTTTCATTCGTGGTCCGTATCCGGAAGTGCTCTGACGTTGCTGCGAAGGTTGATCGCCATAGAAATTGCGCTGCCGACCATGGTCTGAGATATTATTACCAAAATGAAGTGTTGCCGGTTTTTTAAACCGTGTTGCATGATCCACGTCCGTTGGTTAAACTACATCCTGCCTATTACCAAATGCTTGACGTTTAGTAAAGTAAGGGTTTTTGCATAGTTGCGTGCCGCTTGCTTGATTATCAACAGCAGTATTCCTATTCTGTTGCCTACCATTTGACATCGATTTTTCTTTGTCCCCAAAGCATCTAGCGTACTTGCTAGCGAACACGTATCCTCATGATTATATAAAATCCTGGGCTAACGCCAGCCCTGAAGATGGTAGCTGTTGGTGTTAATTTTGGTCAGCGGCTTCTACAGGTAAAAAGAATAAAGAAAAGGGAAGTACCAGTGTATATAACGGTTAAATTTGATAATTTTGATCTTTCTATACATAAAATAACAGTTTTCAATTTAATGTTGACTTATTCGACGTACGCGGTCGCTAGTCATGGAGCGCTCAAAATAGCATTTTCGACTTTCATTACTTTTGTTGTTTAATTTCAAGAAATCTGATGCCGACACCCACCAAGCACATTCAAAAGCTCATGATGATGCTGCTTCATCATATCCCAATTATCAATTTTGGTTTCAACTGTTTAAAAGTGGTGATTTTGATGTCAATGACAAAAAACGGCCTGGACGACCAAAAAAGTTCAAAGGACCATGAATTGCAAAACTCATTGGCCGAAAACACAGCCCAAAATTTCGGAACATTTTCGAATAGCTTACCAATTGATGAATCAAGTGTTTCTAGAGGTTCACATGCGATGAGAAATGTCCATAAGGAGTGAAAAGGATACGATACGAATTTACTGAAAATACCATTTCGAATAGATCAACATCGCGGTTTCATTGCTTGCACCGCAAAAAAAGAACATCTTTCTGTTGTTTATTGTGACTGGCGATGGAAAGTGCATCTACTACGACAATCCCAAGGGCAGAAACTCATCGGTTCATCGAGGAGAGCCATTCACATCGACAACGAAGCGGAATAATCATGGCCTTAACGTTTTACTGTGCAATGATAGGATCACCAAGGTGTAGTATATTACGAGCTCCTAAATCTGATTAGATGCCTATTCATGTCAATTGTTGCAAAAAAGACCGGCAACAGCAGCTAAATTGGCTACCATACGAATTGACTGAAAATGACATTTCGGCCAATTGTCACAATTGGCGGCAAGGATACATTTCGAATATCCACACCTAGCGTACTCACGAGACATGGCGCCTTCTGTTTAACACTTGTTCGGTTCAACGCATCACGGTTTGGCTGGCACGCGATTCCGCAAAGTTTATAAAGTACGAAAGTCGATAGATGATCGGCGGCGAAACGAATACCATTCATTGACAGGATCGGCTTATTGCAGGAAAGGTGGGAAAAAGTTGTAAAAGAAGATGGAAAATATTTTTATCAACATACATTGTATCAATTTTTCCCAATATATGCCCTTTTGAAGTGAAAAAATGGACAAAATTAACGCAAACACTTAACAGATGACTCGGATTTTTGGAAAAAGCTTGTATGCGCAGTCTAACTCCAAGAAATATATGCTCCCGCTGCCCTTCAAATTCGGGTAGTGATTTCATTATATCTAAGGATTCATCACATTCTCTACTTTCTACAATCTGAATTTCCCCAAAAGTCCCGACCTCAGAAGTACGGATGGTCTTTTCATTGACACGTTTATTAATGTCTTCTATCTGTTTGGCGAACGTCACTTTTTGTATCCTTAGTGTGGCATGGACAGCAGTCCCCACAATCGGTCGCATTTGGTCCAAAGTCGTAACCATGTTTGCAGTACTATCTTTCCATCAATTTACGTCACTAATTCTCCGTCTAAAATTTTAATCTGTCTCCTGCCTTCTCTCTACTCTTATTCTATTCAGTCACTCGGCGATCTACTCTTTACCGTTAATACTCATATAAAAGAAATAGTGAATTTGAGTTTTGTATTGATATTTTTTAATTATTACTTTTTTAATCCCTTCCACGTTTCGGTTTTTGTTAGTTGTTTTTTTATTTTCTTTTAAATTTAACTTGGTAAGTTATTTATTGTTGTTTTTAAATTTTGTAGCTTATCTTTGTTAAGAAGAAATCCAACTGGCTTTGTAGATACCACTACAAATTTGGTAACAAAGGCAGAAAATGCGAACAGCAGTGTGCATATTTAAGATTACATAGTTCAACAGGCAAAAACAATCCATAATTGCGGCGGCTAACTATGGAGGTATTAAATACGTACAACGTCGTCTTTCTATATTAGACAGACAAAATAAATGAAGTTTTTTTAATAGACAGTGGTACAGAAGTTTCGGCCCTTCCATCGTGAAAATTTCCGAATAATAAGAAATCGTCGGATATTGCTTTGACAGCAGCCAATGATAGCAACAATAGCAACAATATGTTAAAAATTAGCTTGAATTTACTAGATTGGACAAAACCGGTTGAATATAAGATAATAAACAAATTGAAGATTTGCTTAAATTGGAAATATGCAGACCATTCAGTTTTTCTGTCACTTCCCCACTACATCCGATACCTAAAAATAACCCAGATCATCGGCAACCTTGTGGAGATTTCAGACGACCGAATTGTGCCACTATCCCTGATCGGTTTATCTTGCCGGATATTAATGATATTAGTTGGAATTTAAACAATAAATGCATTTTGGTCAAGGCGTATTTTTATTTACTTATTTTTATTTATTCTTATTTATTTTTATTTATTTGCTTACACATGAAACTCAACTAAAATCAAGTAAGAGTCGAATTCAATTGATTCTTAGACGTAAATCTTACACTTAACAAATAGTATACAGTATATAAGGAGAAGCAAAGAAAAAAAATAATTAAATAATAATTCATTTATATTGCATAAGAACGAAGAAAAACAGCATGTACACAACCAGCGCAGAGGCACACTCACAACCAGTATAGAACTAAATTGCAAGTGAACCCCGAAGCCATCGCAAACATGCAAAAACTTGCCAACCGATACGGTAATCAACACCAATTAATTTTCGAATCGTAATGAGATGTTAAGATTAAAAATTAGTTTAAATAGGACATAGGAAACTCGCGCGTATTAAGCAAAGTTATTTTGATAGACTTTCAAGAATCCGGAATTGAGATTAGGCGATAGATACCATTTAGGTTTCTGCAAACAACTCTAAAGGAATTGAACAGCTCATAATTATATTTACATTGACTCACCTTAATGAACATAAAGTGCCTAGAGAAGTTGTTAGAAACATTAAAGCTTATCTCACCAAGTAACGTGGAGGAATCGATGGTATTAATTAACTTATTAACAAGGAGACACCAAGAATAAATCTACGTATCTCAAGTAATGGTAAGGATAACAGAACCAACCTATTTTCATAAGGAGGCAAAGAGACAAGCGGGTCCCAAACCAAAGTCAATAGAATATACATAACACCTATAGGAAGAAGACCACACAACAGAGGCATATGTAAGTATTGGTCGGACTAAGCTCACATATAGCCTTTTTGTAATGTAAAGATCCTTAAGCTCATTAGACGAAATCTTAATGAAGTCTAGCACCGATCTAGCGTTACATAACTCAATGTGCAAATTAAAACGTAATATTTGGTCGAATAAAATAAGTATTGAATGAATTCCTTCTTGAGAAGGAAAGCTGCTTGTATTAATTTTAGGTTTAATTTGATAAAATTTAACGAGCACCATGTAACCAAATTATTGAAGTCAATTTGAAGCTGGTAGGAATGCAATTCCAACATTGGCAGCGTACATTAAGATCTGGCTGGATTCAACCACTGAGGGGACATCATTAATGTATAAATTAAATAAAAGGGGTCCTAAATGGCTGCCTTAAGGGATACCAGACCTCATGTGAAATTCATCCGAGGCGATGAAGTTAAACAGAACCCTGACTGCACTGATCCTTGATAACACCACATAGCTTGACAGAGCGCGTTTTAAGTATACATGTGGAATCCCGTCAGGTCCAGGTGCAGAACTATATTTTAGAGACCTTAAATCATCTAAAGCATCAATTTCTGAAATGACCAAGTTAGAAATCGAAACCGATGTAGTTATAAGATACAGTATACAGAATTAGCAGTTGGAAAAGTTCGTCGGAAGTATTCAGCAAAGAGATTCGAGGTTTCAATATCATCACAGGACTCGCAGCCATTCAAAGAAACATGTGAGGGATATATGAAGACTTTCCTTGTTGAGTTGACAAACTTAAAAAAATACTTAGGATTAACAAGCAGTGAAGATTTTACTAACAGAAGGTATCTGCAATAGTAATGGTGGTTCAGGTAATTGAATCTATGCCTTGATGTGGAACAGCCAAAATAGTCGTAAGCAAAACCACTTTCCACAAATTTTTTGAAAAGTTTGTTTTTCTTATTTTTGTAATATTTAACTGTCTTGTTAAACCGCGGTGGGCACTTGCTTTGAGAGCGAGGTTGCTTGATCGGAATGGATGCAGAAATAGCTAGATTTAATACATTATAGAACGAAGACAGTGAGGTTTAAATATATCCAACCGGTAAGTCAAGCATAATGTGTAAAAGACGAGATTGAAGCAGTAAAATATTAGTTTTGTTATAATCATAATGTTTATTGGAGCAATTTGGATTTGGCACATTAGAGTAGTTAAAGGGACCGCCATGCCTATAATAAAAGGAAATAAAATTTGTTGGATGATACGGTAAACTAAAAGGTGGACAGCGATTTACAACCATCTGCGGGGAGTTGGAAAAACAAAGATCTAGCAATCTGCCATTACAATTAGGAGTGCAGTTGTATTAAATTATTATATATATTATTTTTTTATTATTACATATTTTACAATCAAATATATACATATATTACAACCAAATAATTCATTGGAAAACAGCATAGTTCCATCAGATCTTGAAGCGGGTTAACATAGCCAGAATTATCACTATAACACCAAGTGACTTGTGGCAAATTGAAGTCCCCCAACGCTATGACTATATCAGTACATTCAGAGTTTTCGGATACACCAAAAATGAGAGCAAGCTTTTTTATAAATAGAGATATCCGCGTTTGGGGGGATATAGGAGCAAGTTACGCATAACTGTTCACTGGCAATTTTCGCCTGAATGCCAATAAATTTCCTCCTCCTCTTGAGTGGTAGAAAATTCAATTGAATAGGACGAAAATGCAACAGATATTAAAACAGCACCACCAGTGCGATCCAATCGATCCTTTTTGAAAATCTGGAAAGAATTATGAAAAAGTTTCGACGAATGTAAATCAGTCTTTAACCAAGTTTTAGTGAAGACCAAACAGGACAACTCCGAGCTCATTGATTTTAAGAAAGTAGAACGAATTTTTGAGTTCAGGCCGCCAACATTTTGGTAAATGAAAGTTACTGGGTCTGAAGAAACATTTTGTGTTTTGAGGGTGGAAGAGCTGTGCAATTAGCATTACGTGGTCGATCCCGAGGAAGGAATTCCTTAGTTAAGAATCTAACTAGTCACAATGGTTTGTTTAGCAAAACTTCCATTTTTCAGTCGGAACTAACACTTTAAAAGAGGGGATGACCACACTTGCACATGCAGGTTGTGCGACTTGCCCGGAATGGTGACCAGCAGACACCCCCGAATAGCCGGGGGGAGAACACAGAGTAGCACGACTGGCACCAATCGGAGGGGATACCCGTGCCACTTCAGCATAGCTAGAGCGACGAGGGCTTTTCAAATTATTTGGAACTTTTTTATTAGCGGTCAACTCAACGATAGAGGAAACGTTAATGTTCTTTCTAGGCAAGGATGGAGCGCTCACATTAGTCGGCGAATCAGATTTAGACGAAGGCGGAGGTGAAGTACCACACGTCACACTACGAGTTGGTCTTGGCTGAGGGAGAAGATGAGTGCTCTAAATAACAACACTCATAGAATATTGACTTGATTTTTGCAAACTTCCCACACAAAGTAACGAGATTTTTGCTTAGTTCAGAAAACCCATTCTTTGCCTCCGTGAACAGCTTATAAAATACAATATCCCGCATCCTACAGACGGAATATGGCCAACGTAAACCCTTCGAAGCATCAAGGACTACGTCTGCATACTTTGTATGACAAAAGCGTTCGCAAATCCAGCAAATAATGAATCGTTCAGATTCAGTGCCCGTTTTGGTTCGACATGATGTAAAAAACACTCCATCCCAAAAAGTAACAGACAAGAAACCAAAGACACAGTAAATAAAGGGTAAGCCAAGAGAAAAAACTGTAAACACGCAAAAAAAAAAGAAAGAGATTTATTACGGACGGCACCAAGTGGTGATCGCAAAAAGCAAAAAGGAACATCACGACAAAAAGATTAGTATAATTCAACTAACTCAGACTCTTTTATACTTCATAATTAATTAATCTATAAACGCGTATAAAGCTAAAAATATAATAAAATAAGAAAAACAAACTGCAAAATTTCTTCGCACAAAGTAGAACACTACGGTTACAACCCGCGCGCAGAGTTGTCGAACTGAATCATCAGAATCCGATGGCTGAAGTGGAAGACAACTTTAACGACGCCTTTCGGTATGCTCGAATTCATTAGAGCGCCTTGTGGATTAAGGGATTCTGCACAGACGTTTCAGAGATTTGTAAATTAAGTGTTCAGGCATTTAGATTTCATTTTCATATTTACTGACGACGTTCTAGTTGCCAGTGAATCGGAGGCAGAACATTTAGAACATTTAAAATTGGTTTTCGAGAGATTAGATAAATTTGGTTTAAATATTAAACCTAATAAGTGTACCTTTGGCGTAACAAGTATTGCTTTCTTCGATTACAATATTTCTAAAGAAGGCATTGAGATTTCTCAAAATAAAGTAGTTTCAATTAAAGACTACAATCGTCCGAAATCAGTTAAAAAAGCTTATAGAAATGATGAACTATTTTCGTAGATATATTCTTAAATAAGCAGAACTTACTTGTCCGATACATAATATAATTGCCAAGGCGAATAAATCTGAAGATAAAATCCTAATATAGAATGAAACTGCCATCGAATCATATGAACTTATTAAAGGAAGAGAGCTTTGTTAAATTATTTTAGGAATGAGGCAGAATTATCTCTAACGGTTGATGCTCTAAGTGCGCAGTAGCGTCTTGCAGTAGTCCGTGAAGGAGATTTCTGAATCCTTACCATTGTTTCCGAACCAACTTATCCCATCCCAGACTTAATATATATCTCGATATTAAACATTTCGGACATATTTTGGAGGGTAGAAAATTTACTATTTTCACAGACCACAAACCATTAACAATGGCTTTGCATTCTAAAATTGATAGAAGTCTGAGACAGACCATCCATATGGCATGTATTTCTTAGGAATTAGTTAACTCGTGACATTCAATACATACGCGGAGACAACACTATTGCGGCAGATACACTTCCAAAAGCGTTTGAAATTAATGCTTTTAAGTCCACAGCATAAAATTTAAAAGTACTTTATAACGAACAAAAAATCGATAGCGAATTATAAAACCTGTTAAGTTGGCGGTTCAGTAATTTAAAATTTGTTAAAATTCCTGCACTGAATTTCGAAATCCCATGTAAATGCTCGGGTAAATCTCCGAAACCACACATCCCACAGACGTTAAGAAATCTCCGAAACCATATATCTCACAGACGTTAAGAAAAGTTTTTTTTCGAAAAAAATGCACCCGTCTTACGCAGGCACTAGGTCAACATGGCGACTCATTGCAACTAGGTATTTTTGGGCAGGTATGAGCGAGGAACTCAACACCTGGTCTAATCATTGTTTTCAGTGTCAGAAATCAAAGTTTCATCGACATACTAAATTATCTAAGGAACATATACACAGGAGTTTAGTTGTGCTATTGCCACCATCGATAGATCATCGTTATATCTTGACTAATACTAATCGTTATTCTCGTTGAACGGAGGTATATCTTTCGAGAGATACTAACGCCAATATAGTCACATTAACACTCCTAAATCATTATATTCCACCTTTTGCTGTTCCTCTTAGGATAACTATCAATTAATTAACACGGTTTACTTTAAAGATCAATGGTAAACCAAAGAAACAAGTCACTTTCAACCTCGTCAAGATTGCTCCTGGAGGAGAAGTAGTGTGTACTGTGGCTTGCTGCCTCATTGCCGGCAGAGCAGTTGCCCTCGGCCCGTGGTGCCGCATTACAAACAAGAAAAACATTAAAAAAAAAGGTATATCCCCCAATTACATTGCATATATAAGGTAGTCGGTCCTGTCTGTCGTTCGTTGGTGCTTCCTTTGTCCGTTGGTAACTGTCCTATGTCACTTCACTGTCCCTTATACGCGCACCACTCCATACCCCGCCTCAGCGGTGAGGCATGCAGTTTAGTTAATCATTATTTTTTTTTTTTTTTATTCATTCATAAACAAAAGAAAGCAAAACAAAAGAAAAGGTACTTAGCTGCTACTCAATGGCACTCCGTTGCAGCAACCTTCTTCACAGTATGCCGACTTCGTGTCATCACACTGGCAAGGGGCTTCCATATATATATTTTGGCAGAATGGCATTTAGATGTTGACGTCTATATCCAATGTGGTGGTGATGATTATGGTGATGATAATGTCTATATGCCGATGTACACAACATTTGATTTGCCGACTGAGATGATGTATGCTTGATGCAATAAAAAAAAACGTTTTTTTGTCTTTTCCGTTTACTTCTCCTTTATTTCAAAAATCAATTACTAAGTACTCCTTTTTTTACAGTCATAACTCCGGTCGTCTTACTTTCTATTAAGCACATACATGTTTATTACGTAGTTAATAATTGCTTCTTTAGCCAACATAATCTAAACAATTTTTTTGTGGATCTTATAAAATTTGTATATATATTCTCCTCTTTTTTCGTTTTTATTTTTTTTTTATTTTTTTTCTTTTATTAAATAGATATCGTTATGCCAATAAGATAGTTCTAGTTGTTCTTTACAAAATAATCTTTCGCTTCTGCTTCTGGACTTTTCCCTTCCTTTTTTTTTGTTCTCTATTTTGGTGTTTTTCTTGTTATTCTTTATTGCTTTCTTTCTTTTTGTAAAATTTTCCTTTTTTTTTTCTTTAAGCACCAAGTAATGATATATTAATTTGTTTAAGTGACCTTTTCAAAAGATTTGGGCTCGGCAAACTTTGTAAACTTGCTTATTTTACTCATTATTTCACTTTTAAAAAGTTTGCTGAATTTTGATTTTTTTTTTATAAAATTTATATATGTGCATATGTTTATATTTTTCTTTGTTCTTAAAACTCTTGGACATAATAGCAAAACGCTATTTTTCTGTTCAACATCTTGTGCATTTTATGCAAAACACAAATCATCTTCTAGTTTTTTTTCTTTTTTTTTTCTAACGTTTACATTCAATTTGAGGATAATTGGAACTTCTTATGTAGAATTTCCGATTTAGTTCAATTATAAAATTTTGCGACCATTGAAATGAATTACGTTAAAAATCTGTTTTTCAAACCGTATACACAGAAATGTTTCTTAAATTAGTTTTCTGGCCACTCAAATTTTAGTTTCAAGTTTAATAGCACCTAATTTTCTTTAAACATTTTTATTTTTCAAATCACTCCACTTGCTTAAACAAACATATCCTCGCCAAACAAAACCTTGACCGCTCAGCACCGCAGTTAATTCCTTTCTGCCCTAATCAACCCCAGCCAACAAACAATCAACCACCACCAAAAATTCTTCTTCGCATAATTTTGTTTTTTCCTTATTTCTTTGCATAGCTAACGGGTAGCCGCTATTTTGCATGGTAGCCGCTAACGGCATGCCGTTACTGAGATATTTTTGGTAAAAGCAGACCGACAGATACCCTCCCTGAATTTTTTCGCGGACGTTACAAGTGTTTTATTTACATTTGTTTTAGTTACATTTGTTTATATACAATATGTTTTGAATTTTTAAGTTTGGAGTTTTTGTTAAAAATAAAGATAGATATATATTCTTCGGAACTCAGTTTCTTTTAGAATTTTAATTATCTTAATTGTAATATGTATATCTTAACTATAATATGTAAAAAAAGTACGTCGAAAAAATAATTGAATTTCATGACCAAGAGAGATTTTACAGACAATTTGCGCGAAACTTCTATACAAGATAAAAGTTATAGCAGAGCAACGCCATATCTACAAAAGCCCAAAGATGAAATTTTTGAAATATGCCGGTACTAATATGAATTTTACGGAGATATTAATATAAAATGTACGCAGCAGAATATTATGAAAATAAACATAAATTAGAAACTAATTTTTGATAAGATTATGGACAAAACGAATGATTGGTTTACCACGGATGATCACTGCAGCGAGCATAAACGGCGCTTACCGGAATTTCCGCTAAGAATCGTATTGTACAAAGATTCTTAATTCTTGGTGCGACAGCATGCTGATTTAGAGTGTACAAACCGGAAAAATTAAAAACAGTTAAAATTGCATAAACCAGAGTTAAGGGCTGGTTTTTAATATTTTATTCACCTATTTAATTGTTCAATTCGGGCATATAAATAATATAACAATTATATAATATGAATAGGCGCTGTGTATAATAATTCGTGCGTGATATGGAAAATTGTTTAAAATATGTCAAATATATATGTGTAAGCACCTAAAATTAATATATATATATAAATAAAATAATTAAATAAACTTAAGTTAATAATAAAAATTTTCTTCATATTTCTTCATATGAAAATTTTCATTGAAATTTACCCGAAGAATATGGCGAACATAAAATCTAGGATTCTTCAATGTGAAATAAACGATAAAAGGAAAACACATTTGCTATAAACATGTATATTGTTTGGTTTTTTTCATATATACACATCTATATGTATATAATAGTGTATTTTTGCTTAAAAACACAGAATTGTATATGCTTCTGCTATGCAAACTATTGGGAGAATGCAACATCATATCAAGAAGTTATTAACAGAATCTGTTCCCAGATGGCAGAAACACAAAAAGTCCGTTATAATCTCTTAGTTTGAATTTTGAACAAAATGCCGGAATGTTGATATATTTTGTTGTCTATAGTGATACGTAATAATTTTGGTGCGCAATTGGTGCTAGCAAAATGTTCCATCTTATAAATATAAAAGCTTTGTGCTGTATGAATTTACATCGTTTTTACCGAATTGTACATAGAGTGTGACGAGAACACCATCAGCATATATTGTGACTTGTTGTGTATTTGATGAAGACTCGAAGTTCAACCGCAAGTATAGAAGGCATTGCCTTGAAGGAATCTAATGGCGTACTGAATTTTTGATTTTCTTTTTGGTCTTGAGAAATTTCTACTGACGGAGCAAGCAGAAGAAGGTTTTGAAAATAGTAAACATCTATCGAAGGATGATTAGGTATCTGAAAGTCAACTTATGTGTTCGTTTTTCCACTGGTTTCGTATCGCGTACATGATAGAATTTTTTGGAATCACGTAGGCACCACATCTAATAAATACAATACCACATATTTGTCAAATTACACGAAAGCAAAGAAGCTTAAGTTTGGCATTAGTATTGGTTGTTCTGGACTAGTATTGGTTGTTTAGAGCTACATTTACATGAGAGAACAGCTGGTAAATTGAAAATAAGATAAAGCAAAATTGCTTACTTGCACGCAGCTGGGCCATGACAAAAAATTGACAAACAATATTTATTGACCAAAAACAACAACCAAAAAGTAAAAAAAATATATATAGAAAATATTAATTAAAAGCATGGATTTAAATTTGGAGCACTTAAACTTGTCTGCCTACAAAAAGGCGTCGTAAATTTATATGACTGCACTGCAGAATTACGCGAAGGCAGCTCAGAGTATCACTTAAATCTAATGATCGGTAAATTAATGGAAATATTAACAGTATGGTAAGCATATTAAATATGTATATGATACATACAGGTCATACATTATGCTTTTTTACACTGATCTTTCCAGACTAAATACGGAGGTTCCTTCTATGTGGTGGGACTGTTTGCAGGATTTAAACTTTTTCCTATGGTTTCTATAACACTTTAAGAATTGCGAATAATAATTTGAAATGTTTATACCAACAGTGTTTAAGTAACGTCACATAACACATAGCAAACCGACAGAGAAAGAAGACCGGGAAGAAAAATTACTTAAAGACGGACTAATTTGCTTAATAATAGAAGCTTTGAATGACCGTCAAGATATATTAAAAGAATCAATATACTTTGAAGGCTGCTAAAAAACTTTTGGCTTTCCGCGACAGTATCGCCTTGTTTGTAGCAACATTTTTCCCTACTGCTTTTGGAAATAATGCGAAGAACGATGAAATAGAATCACAGCAAGTCCATACCTTCCAAATTTATGGATTTGTGTTAAAAAGTTCGTTTGTTTCAGTAAAGTGAGAAACCATATTATATGAGCGTGTGGATTAAAAGCTAGTGATTCCATGTCGTTCATTGTAATATTCGTAATCATTTCTGGCAATATATTTGTGTTTTGATTTTAAGGTTGGAAGAACATATGAAGCAATAATATAGCGAAAAGACTTACACTATAAATTTTTTTTTATTTCTATTTCATTAATGAATGCATTTCATAATTTAAATAAATATATGCGTATATTAACAATTGTATAGAAACGAAAATTTCTCTCTCTTGTTTTCTGCTTTTTCATTCACATATGAATGCTAGCAACGAAAATGACACGAAAGTCTTACTTGATTGGGGTAAAAACGTTTATCACGTATCGGTTCGGTAGCGAACGAAAGTTAACCCCTAGATTATTATTAACTCCAAAATTCTAAAAAAAATCATAAAAATCTATTATACAAACGGTGAAAAGATTGCTGTAGAAATAGAAAAATAAACAGAACATTTAAGTGCGAAAAAACGCACGCAATCAAGTTTACTTTTGTTCTACTTCGGTTCGATATATGGGTACTAGTCTGAGTTGATGTCAATTCTAAAAAAAAAAATGAAGAGTCAATTTAATTTATTTAATTGAACGCCTCTTCCGAATTTTGTGAAAATAAGGTAGCTTTAGTCGCCAAGATTTGTGCATACTATCAAGTTTATTTATTTATTTATTTATTTATTTAATACATGTTCGCTACAAATATAAAATATAATATTCTTAGCCAACTTGAGATTTGAGGTATTGTGATTATACTCAAAGAGATAACACTAACATAAGCAAAATAGTGCGTCAATCAATTTCGCATCACTTAATATTTAAGGATTTTATAGGAATCCGTAGCTATGTTAAACAAACGATATTTACCAACGTACATTCCACAAACGATTCGAAAATTACTATGAAGAGCAAACCAATTGGTAAATAGAATTGAGCATACCTGCTAGCAGCTTCGTGTAACATATACCGTCTCCGTATCAACTTAGCCACAAATAGAACACCTAGGCATTCACGTCTTTTCTCTAATGTGGAAACATGGATTAGTTTTAACACGTTTGCGGACGTGAATGCTATAGCATTCAAATTTTAAAGCCAATTTTTGTTGATTTAATTTCATGTAACCTTAAGTTTTTGTAATTAATATACAGTTCAAAGTAATGACCAATTGATTCATTTCAGTACTTTCTTATTTTTTTTATTTTTCTCCGTGTTTATGCAAATTTCCGTAAGCTGGCACATTGAGTAAACTAGAAGTGTAATACTTGATGTGAATGCTATAGCATCTATATTTCGTAGAATTCTCACAGAGAGCTGACTGTATCATTGCACATTTTTTTCAGAAAATTTCCCTTACTTTCAACAATGTGCATTGTAAATGCTTAGACATTTCATCATCTGCTTCAGTTAGACATTTGAGGTTAACAGTTTGAGTCCCAGACGGTTTTGAAAAAACACTGTCGAAGAAAAGAATATATAAAGGCAAAGTAACACATGAGGTGTCTTCCTTATCTGTGGTGGATTCTGTGGTTATGAGACTAATGGAACCATATTTATTGAAGGGCCATTCATTATTTATGGACAACTACTATAATAGTGTTGGACTGAGCAATCGATTACGACGAAAGTCGTAATGCAAAAAAAATTGAAAAAAGAAGAACATATATGGAGAAGACAGCGCAACGTCTATATTAGTATAGGGAAAGACAACCGAGATGTGCTTTGTATAATAACGAAAAACCATCCCAAATTAATTGACGTGCATAATAAATATGGTATCTGGAAGAAAAAGGTAATAGAGATTGCTTATTATAACGCAAATATGTCTGGCATAGGCAGATGTGATCAAATGGTAGCATATTATTCCTCACCTAAAAAATCTATCCGTCGGTATAAGAAGTTATATTCCATCTTTTAGATATTTCTGTATGGAATTCTTTTTACATTTATAAGAAGATAAATGGTTCAAATATTGGATTCCCTGATTTTAGAGACAATCTAATAAATATGCTATTAAAAATACCACAGAATTCAAATGCTAGTGACTTTTTTCTTGATAATGACAACTCACAAACGCACGTTAGATACACTCTGCCAAGACATTTTCAAGATGCACACTGTCAGGAAAACATTCCGGCACCTTTAAATTACAAACGTAAAACATATTTCCTGAAGTGCAAGTATTGTTGCAGGCAAAAAGTAATAAAATTTACATCATATCGATGTCAGAGCTGTGTAAATAAACCTCCACTTTGTCCTGGAGAGTGCTTCCGACAATGGCACTTACCTCCTGAAGATCACAATAGCTCCAATTCGGATATGGAATCCTAAAAACATTCAATCATAATGATGGACAGAAATATTTAGTTTTGTTATCACATATACATACCATGGAATTATGGATTTAATTTATCAATTTTTTTATATGCAGACGAATAAAGATCTACTGCTAAACAAAAAATGTAATGAAACTATAATAAACCTTTTTTTCTCATGTATTGTATGAATGAAAGTTATAGCATTCACGTCATCCTAGTTGAAAAATATGATCTATATTGTCGTGGCTGCTATAACATTCATTTCATATAACATTTAAAATACGATCCTCTGACTACTCTTATAATATATGTATAATCACATTTTCGATATTACAACAAGTTTCAAAGATAATTGCCTGTCTATTTTTGCAGCTCTCTGAAATTTTTTGCGTCCGGGAACGTGTTAATCTCTGTTTGTACGGAGGGGGGATTTGATCAGAGCCCCATCCTGAACCATGCAGCGCAAAGAGTAGAAAGTTTCTTGCGCCGACTCAATTGCATCAATGTGGCACCTACCTACCTATGGGTACCGAAATAACCGAGGCATACTCTAACGTCAGCCTAACTAAGGCCATGTGTAGTCGTTTAGTTTTATAAGGATCATGAAATTCCTTACACCATCTCTTCATGAACCCTAAAAGTTTAGAATTAAAGAGAACCCCTAGATGTTTACCAGTAGATATATTATCAAGCAGGCAATTACCGATATAATAATTCGTGGGTAACCTATCACATCATGAAAAGACCAACTTTTTACGCCTTTGTAAATTTAGCAGCACGCCATTTGTCAAGCAGCAAGAGATTACTTCATTCAGCTCTGACTGCAATAAACCCACTTCCACTATGGAATCTAACGAACAAAAAATATTTTAACATCATTGGCGTACATTAGATTTCATGCATGGTGCACACAAGTTGGAAGGTCATTATTAAATAAGACAAACAAAGTTGCATATAAGTGACTTCTTTAACGGAAATATGCCGATAAAAAGCTGAGTTAAACAGCACTGTTTCGCTTGGACCAATAAGATAAGACTTAAACCAAAAGACCATGTTTCCTGGGAAACCAGTGGATTCAAGCTTAAAAGTTAATAGGCTATGATTGACTTTACCGAAGGATTTGGAAAAGTCAGTATAAATCACATCAGCTCGCTTCAGCATCATGTGTTCACCATGTGAATTCCAATAAATTAGTGGAAGTTGACCGTTCACTAGAGAAGTCTTGCTGGCAACAAGATAAAACAGATTGGTTTGGCGGAGAAAGTCTCTTAGTTACTGACGATTCAAACTGTTTAGCCAGAACACTTAGTTTCGGCGTTCCCCTATAGTTTTCAATGTCCTCTCTGCCATCATTTTTATACAATGATATAATACAACTTGTCTTCTGAAAGATATTATATGAAAGGAAACATATGTTAATGGAGTCCAAATGAACTCAGCACATGAGTGAAGAACCGAAGATGGTATACCGTCTGGAATAAAAGACAACTTTAAGGCTAAGAGAGAAGATAGAACTTCTTCTTCTGCAAATACAATATATAGCAAAATGTCAAACGACTCAATCAGATACAAATAATTATCCGGCAGATGATCGATATTAGAATACGGTTTTTCAAAGATCTCAGCAGATAGATTACCTATTTCAAACGCATGAAATGGTTTGGACTTGCCATAATACGTAAAGGACGGATAATTCTTCATGTGACGCTTTGAATTAACGAAATTACAAAACTTCTTAGGATCGCTAAGCAATTGGTATTTCATATTTCGGATAAAGCTAGAGTAACATTTACCCTTTAAAGAATCAAATTGACGTCTTGTCCGAGAATAGTAGTAGTAGATGAAGTTTTTAACTTTTAAACAACCTAATTTTTTAATGCTCGTCACACGTAGGTGACTGTTAAACCAAATCGGCCAATCTTGCAGCGCTTTATTAGGAACAATAGACACGGATAAGTTAAAATAAGTTTATGTGTTAGAACAAAAATTGTATCAAAGAGAACGAAAAAAAATGCAGTCCAATACTGCTGTTTAAGTGAAATAAGAAAAATAGAAAATTCATAATGTATATATATGTGCATGCATACGAAATAGAACAATCATGGGATTAAGCATCAGTTGCATATGCATTTAAACTTTGTTGAAATAGAACAATAACTGCAACGAAGGGCAATTTTGTCATATTTTCCAACAGACAGAATTTTGAGAACAGCGATAGCACCTAAAGTAGTGGCGAGTAATCACATATGTAACAATTTTTTTAGCGCAAAATATTTTTTGCCAAACAGTAGAATACAAAGGCGAAAGCTGACTTTCAGCTATGTGATTATTCTCCTGATTTGCTGTTCTGTGCGTTAAAGATAGAAAAAAAAAAGAAGTAATTATGATCGTGGAAACGCAAAAACGTCAAAAGAGTTATTTAAAAAATGTTTTAATGAAGGGAAAACAGCAGATATAAATTGACACCACTTCCCACGATAAACAGTGAATATAACTATGAAAATGCCAGGAAGTTTTATTAGAACTATTAAAGAGTTCAGAAAAAAAAAAAAAAAATCTTAAAACTGTTGTAAAGTTGTAACGCTATGGTTTTTGCGCAATGATATAGTTTATGTAACCTAAAACAAAAATCAAAGAGAAAAAATTACAGAAAACAACTCAAATTAAACATAAACCGTATGCGTTTGGTCAATCATCAAACAATACACGTTAAGCTAGACAGAAAAATCTCAGAACACTTGAGTTTTGCTTGTGAGGTGACATAGAAAGAAAGCTTGGAATTGCGTGATTTTTTGGAATTTGGATATAACATCGTACATCGTCAACAACAACGGCATATGAACGGATTTGTCTAGGCAATGATTAAGTAACTTTTAATTAACTAGCTCTCATTTGGAACGCGTACCTTGAAAGCCATTTGGTTTCGTTATTGGAAATTTATTTCGAAAAAATAATGAGAAAATAAGGGGCAGATTTGACGTTTGTTTCTTTACAATGGTACAGTCAATAACAAAATCATACAAAGGTAAGTAAAAGCAAAACTATGTAAAATTTTTAATAAAATGAAGTGAAATAATTTGATATAATTCATACAATTTCAAATTTTTAATATTATTATTATTATTATTATTATTATTATTATGAATTTAGCCAGAGAATAAATTCTAAGACTAAAGTCTTAAAGCACTAGCATCTAAGGCTTTCGGCTTATATTTTTATTAATATTATTATTATTATTATTATCATTAAAAACTTTACCGCACTTGAGATTTGAACCCACGATCATTGAATTGCTAGTCGAGACTCTTGCCTACTCGGCCACTCAGGCGGATCTTCAAATTTTTATTTTTTAGGAATGCTTTGAATTGTAAATTTAAATTTTGAATTTTAATATGTATCCTTTTATTTTCATTGATATAATGTGCTTATACAATAACATATGAATTTGCCTATAAAGAATGGACCGTAGTTTTTTATTGCATAAATAAAAGATAGCTTTTTGATTTTCACAGAACATCTTAAAGCGGATTTATTCTCAGTTTATCTTGTCCTGAATTGTCAAATGAGCTTTAATTTATAGTCATCTAAATCAAATACGTAAATGCATTTAAAACATCCTCCTGTATTCGCGATTATGATTTTGAGAAGTCCAAAAAAATTTTTATTTTGCTACTAGTTGTCTTAATTCAGCATCTGAAATTTAAACTTAGTTTCTTACATTATTTTTATGTACAGTTTTCCTTGATTCAGTTATGATCGTTGTCCTTATCTTCTTTAACTACATTATTGAGGTATCGGAAAGTCAATTTCGACCTTAATAGTTTAGTGTGATTCGCCTAAAGTTCGTTCGCTGGTAAGTAATGTCTCCTTTTAGTTTTTGCTTTGTTATGGTAATTTAAATCCAGTCTCTTTTGTTTTAATCCTTCGGTATTTCGTAGTTTTACGTTTTCGAATGCTTTGGCGTTTATATTGGGAGTGCTAGATCTAGAAGTTATATGGGCTTTTTTGTGTGACGGAATCACAAGTAAAGTTACACTCACGCACTGCTCGTATCAGTAGATACTCAAATATTCTTTCTTTCGTCCTGTATGGCGTTGCGCAGTAGTCTTTGATCTTACGATCGTCTTCAAGCGCAACACAAGCAGATTGGATGGCCTTTTTGTTATCAATTAATATCGCTTTTGGTATGCCTAAGTTACACAAGATTTCCTGTAAAACTCTTTTAACGTAATCAAGGGCGCGGGATTTTATCAATTTCTTTATCGCGGATTTGGTAAATTTGTCTGTGGTAGTCAGAACCACATGTCTTTCCGTAGAGAAAATATCAATATGTGAGGTGGGGCCCGTATGTTTTGAAATAGAAGGGTGCCTATATTATCAATATATCACTCCATCTATTTTCTTTAGAGTTTTTACAGTTAATTGCAATTTTTTTGGTTTTAGCTTATGAGGAAATATTTTGGCAAAATATGTAAACGACTTTCTTTACCATTTCTGTGGGCTCTATGATGCTCCTGACAAGTTATTTCTGTCCGTTCTTCCTCAATTTCGGTGTCTTTTACCACGCTTTATGAGAATCGTATACGATAATCTTTAAAATATGTATAGAAAATTTGTATTCTTCACATAATTTTCTCGTTTTCGTTTGTAACAGTTGGGTGGAAATATTGTTTTAGTGTTTCGATCACGGCTTCTTCTGTAAGTTCTTTTTGAGTTTTTGCGATGTTGTATGACCCGATAAATTGATGAAGATGATTTCAAGTTCGTACCTGTAGAATTATAGAAGCATTGCTTAGACAGTCTTTTATACGAATTGTTCAACTTATTCTTGGAAAGAGAACAAATACTTATTTTCATTCACCTTCTGCAAAATTTGTTAGACAATAACTTCCGTCCTTTATTTTCAAACGTTATAAAGTACCATGCTAACTTTAATAATGGATTCGCTATTTTCCCTGGATTCATATAATAGGATTTTGTTAAGACTCTCCAATTAGCGGCTGCCATGCCAAATGTGCTCTGTATAACGTACCTTGGCTTTGAAAGAAAAGCATTGGAAATTTGTCGACTTCCAGGTAACCAGCTCTCCAGGATGTAGCTGCAAGAAATCGGTAGGTTACATTGAAGTTCGATAAAGTGTTTCGGTCTGGTATATCCAAATTGTAGGTAAGTAGTCGTCATCGAAAGTATAATTGAAATATAATTTGCATCACAGATTCTCCCCAAAACCATAGAGAAACGGCCTAAAATCTTATAAAAGATATTTCCTCATTTGTTAACAAAAACACTTACCTTTGTAATATTAGAAAAAAAAATGAGAATTTGCGGGGACACACAACGGTTATGTATTTGTCATGTGTTATTATTGGTATGCATTATATTTTCTTTGATCTACGTTTGTTGGGCAGTGCCATGCACGCACCTGCTAAGTTGTCGCACGAAATTTCGCCTGCTTCGTAAGCAATCTCACGTACAGTTGAAATGTCCCTTTTAAATGAAAGGGACAGGTACTGTACATTATAACCATGCACGAAATATCTAGCAAATGGGAATCTATATGTGAGCACTTCATTTCATTCCTGGTATAGAAATATTTACACGAATGTGAAAAAAAATCTGCATTTAGCTGAAATAGGCGACCGAAATAAATTTTTATGTAGTTTATCTCCGAGAAATTCATGTAACAAATCAAAACTTTCCGTGTTCATCCTCACAGTTTCTTGAAATCTTTTATGGTCGCACAAATGCATTCGTTCAAATGACGCTGCAAAAACTCTGCTGACACCATTACTTTGAAAAAGTGACCTTAACCTTCCCATTTTTACTGCTTCTTTATTTTACTATACAACTAAAGTACTTTTGCATTAATTGTCTTATTGTTGTTTTTTAGATACTGATTTAAGGGTTAAAGTTGCCGTTCTTGCAGAAAGAGTGTATTAATATGAACTATTAACACACTTTTTTAAGTATATTATGTATTTGCTTAATTCTATATTATTATAAATTCCAAAATAATTCTTGGTATTTCTAGTCTCCTTCTTGAATGTTCAGCTAACAGCAGATGACTTATGGCGTTGTAATGATAAAGACCCAGTACACACATATCTATAATGTTATTAATTTTAGTTTCATAAAATAGTTCATCGGCATTATTTGCCAAATGAATAACTGGATCAAGAACATAGAACAGTAATCTTTTTTATTTTCAATGTTTTTATGACACAAAAATTATGCTGATTACCTACCGACATGTTATGCGCTAGAATATACACATATACACATAAAAGCTTTGCTAACATGAAAGACTGTCTGTTTCCACTAGTCATTATAGTACTTATGATAGTTATGCTTTGGGAATACTAGCATCTCACGTTGCAGTTCCTAGGACCCTGCCTTTAATTAGCCAGGACAATAAGCCATAACGTTTAAAGGTGTCATTTATACCTTCTGCTACCACATACACCAAATCTACTATAACACTGTGTTCTTTGCCTGAAACTTAGTAAACTCGGTGATTAATTTAGGGTATAATCAGTATTTGATGGTTTTATTTGTTTGTTGTCATTAGATGTTATTGTTGTTTTAGGTTTGCCACGTCTTATTTTTTTTTCTTTTTTGGTATGTTATTGTTATCAATATTTAATACGTGTGCTATTGTCACTATGGCTATATTATATGTGTATATATGTGTTCTATTGACATTTGATGAATTATTATCATAATATTGTTATTATTTTGTTTTCTTTCTCCCTTTTTTTTGTGGAACTTGAAATATTTTTAAATTTTTGAGCGAAAGATTCGAGTGCATGTGTGTGGGGCAAAATATAAGCAAGAATTAGGCTGTGAGTACTAAGTGACTCACGTAAAAGTTATATAATCAGCGAGAAAAACAACTCGGTATGGCAACGTGTAGTATGTTTAGCGTAGATTCTGATATTGACCATTACGCCTTATATAATCACATTTCATATTTTGAAAAAATGATTGCTTTATAAGCTGCCACGTTGTAAAAATGAGGTATCGCAAAGATGGTGGAGTTGTCAAGAAATATGAGAATATAAAACTTTTTACGTTTTTTGAATAAAAAAGCGAGATGGGTTGAATTATATCAGAGTCAAGCGGTTCTTTGTAGTCTTATTCATAACGATTTTGGTATTTAAACAGATTCTAAACTCATAGTGTGGGTGGAGGTCGTAGCGTGTAGAGTTACGGAGAGACATTTCCAGTGTACTGCACAAAACCGCACGGAGTTTCTATGCGAAACATCTAAGAAAACTGAATAGGTGTACTCCAGCTTAGCAACCCTATATATAATTTGACTATCAAAGAGAATCACGTCTCCATGATGTGCCACATGTGGATTTCTGGACTTTCATAAAATAAAAGCATTGTTTGACGGTCATATTAATGTTTTGAGTGTAGCGTAAAGCCTAAGAGGTTACACGTTTTTACATAAGGTATTGTGAACCCGTTAGTGTAAAATTGTGTAATGATAGGATGCATGCGTTTTTTGGAATAGGCTAGACATTTTGTCTTACGTACAAATAGCGGGAGTTGAACAGACTCAAGGCTGGTGGCAATGACGTCTATAGCGAGCTACATAGCCTGTTTGACCAATTTTGGGTCAGAGCGTGAAGCGAAATTAACCAAATCATCTGCTTTAACAGAGGGTTGTTACATAACTCCTCCGAACGACTTAACCGTACGCCATAGGTCCGTAGCTGACAAATCGTTATTAATGTTGCAAGCTTTTTTCTCTCTTTTATGTTTTTTCCGCTCGGAGCGTACCAGTCAGCCAGAACTTTGAAATTTTCTTTAAATGGTTATCTTCGGGTTAGAGAGGCGTGATATTTCTGGTATTCTTCAACTGACGGCAGCGGGGATGGCCTTGAAAAATTATTAACCACGAGGTCTGTTGGATTGTTGGACTGAATGGATTTTGATATTTTACAGAAAGGACTGTTAAGTGTAGATGACTTGACATTTTTAAGAGCGTAAGTTTGTGTGGAATCACGAGCTAAAAGTTTCATTGAAGGTGTTTCTTGTTGCTAAAGAATTGAAATTTGGTGTGCAAAACGACAGGGGAGATAGGAAGAGGCAGAATTGAAATGAGGTGGTCCACCGCTGAAAATAAGTTTTTACCCCACTAGGATCTTGCGTTTTTCTCTCTAGAATGGGAAGTATGGCTTCCTTCGTTTATGTCTTTTTTATGAAACGTCGTCTATTTCAGACCTTTTGCTTAATTGTTCCAACGTATCTTCAACTTTATTAATTTTAATACTTCCGATACTTATTTGTATAAATTAAATGCTAGTATATTCATCTCAAGAATAGTTATCTCTGATAATGATGTCTAACAAGGATTAAAATCGCTAAAGTGTAGTTGGACGCCGGGTGTGGGCGAGCTTCCGTTTTACATTCTCAAAAACTGCATTACAATTTGATCGCACTACTGCATTCATTTTCAATCGTTCCCGCGAAACGGGCGGATTTTCTGAAGAAAAACTAATCTTGTTCCCCAATTTTATGTGGTAAAGTCTTTGAGCGCGTTATATCGTCCTAGCCAGTGTGCATACTTACAAGGTAGATCGACCAGCGTAGCCTATTCAAAAGGTCTTCTCTAAAGAAGTAAAATTGAATGTTGTCTATATCGATTCCAGTAAGTTCTTCGATAAAATTAGCAACAAAAACAACAATTATGTAAAATATACTTCTTGGATTTCCCACCAAATTTAGTTATGTGCTTTTCGATTTTCATTCCGATGCAATTGCCGCCATTCAGGAGTTTCTCAAGGATATCACTTAAAATCTATTCTATTGTTCCTATATATTAATGGTCTTTCATTAACAATTAAATCTTTCCATGTTCTTTTTTACACAATTGACATTAATTATTTTCACCCTTAAATTCGGAATTTCATTCATGGCTTCTTCAAGTTAGTTTAAATAATTTAGTGCCACGGTACTCTTTCAAGTCTGTGATAGTATTTCAAAAGAAATATAAGAAGCTCTCATATATGTGAACTTAGTTCGACCTAGACTATAAAATATGCCTTTGATCTATGGTCACCTTCATATCGCTGCCATTTTAATTTAATTGACTATTTGCAGAAGCAGCCCTCGCTTTTTGAACTAAAAAATTCAGAGTGGATCCAAGTGTCCCTCTGCCACCGTTTAAAAATAGGGCAGCAGTTATATGTTTAGCTTCACTCGAGAAACATAGGGGAGTCATAGGCATTGTTTTCATCGTAAAATTGATAAGCGGTGTCACTGACTCGCCTGTTTTGTTGAATGAGATCAATTTCAATATTTCCATCCACCCGTCTGTTGATTTTATTAAAACTATTCTTCTTAATACCCATACATTGCTGCCGTCATGTTATATTAATTTCGTAAGTTTAGGATTTTTTTCATATTCATTTTGGCTAGGTGAAGCCTTTAATGTTAAGAATTTTGTGATACAGGTGAATCGATACTATAGATGAGTTCTGTGTGTGCTAATAAATAATTAAATGGATGAATAAATAAATATATATCATAAACTTTATATTTATATACTTTTCTTGTCGTTGTTTCCTTTTTTGTTTGTTATAAGATATATCTCCTTGTTTTTGACTATTGTCTTTTTGTATTTGTTATATTATGCTTTATATATTACTATTAGTACAAACTTTTATATTATAATTAGCCTTATAGTAGAATTAATATAAGCTGTACGTATCTTATCTCAGCAGCGATAAAATTAACGGCCCATTTTCGTAATTCTTCAGCATTTCGAAGCCGAGTGCCAATCAAGCCTTTTTGCATCGATCTGAATGAAAAGTAATCAATATATGCCACGTCTGGCGAGCACGCTGAGCGCAGCAGAACTTCTCGTTCGAGGATGACTTTGCTTCTGCTAACTGTTATTGCTGTTTTTTTTTTTGCGACAATACTTCATTTAATTTGTTCAATTGACGTCGGTATACATCTGTAGCTCGTTATCCATCTTGCTGATTCCATCTTATGCCCATAAAAACTTTATGTGCATGCATATTCGTTTTCGGTGTCGATGAGGATGGCTTTTTCTGTACTAACCCATGACTTTTTACGCTTTTTACGTTTTTCTGAAGCCAATTTGGAAAGTTGGCAAGCCGTTAGAGCTCTCCAGCGATTCTTCTATGCGGTTTCGAATTAGCTTCTCAAATTTTTTGCCTATCTTGTCTAACGCGTAAATAGGTCACTACCCGATTGCTTTAGGGGGCAGATTATTTGGTAGTAGCACCATGGTTGGTTGCTTTCACTTATCCGGGAAAATTTTTTCTCGCAAACATGCGTTGAATACGTTCACAAACAGTGCGGGATTTGTCAAAATGTCCTGCTTTATAGGATAGTTTGGAACACCATCAGGAACGAGCGCTTTCTTGTTTTGTATATCCTTTGCGATGGGAACAATCTCACTGTGGGTATAAATATTGTTAACACTCCCCACTATCTGTTAACCATGCTAATATCAATCGCGGAGCCACGGCCGTCTTTGTTGAAAGTGTTTTCGGCATCTACGGTTACGATAACCATATCGAGGCAAAGGTTTCAAAATCGTCTGCGAAAATTACCGAAACTTTTCCGCGTGCATCGGTGCATATCGTTTCTATTCGCCTGTCGAGATCAGCTTGGCTTGCATTTGGCGTTAGACAGCATCTGCAAAGGTGAACCTATCTGTATTTAGCGCACTCGTAGTTTTCCCTTGCTTAACTAAAATTTCATAATTCACGGATGCGAGCTGAATTGTCACATTGCTGGTGTGCCCGTCCTATAATTTACCCGGAGCCTACATTGTATGACTCATTCAGCACCATTATCTCAATCGACAGTTCTCTGACATTCTGTTGGAGCAGAAAAATAAAATAAGTCCAAGAAATTTACAGCAAATGAAAAACTTATGGGAGAAATTGACTGCAAAGTTAAATGGTACGACTATATCAACTAGAAGGGCGCAGAAACGGAAAAGCAGCAAAAATAGTATGCGATAGGATAGCCTTTTATTAAGCATTAGCCAGGGAGACGACCGTGCGCAAAAATATTAGGAACAAAGCTTAAAAAGAGAGCAAAAAGTTTGGGATGAACATTTAAAAGAGCAAAATGCACTGTTAGACTGTATCAAGGATTTTACCGAAACCATACGAAGTTTCCATTGAAATTTTTTCATAATTATATTTATGCGTTTTAAATATGTTTTATTTTTTTTTTTAAATGAAGTTGTCAAAATATTTTAATTTTTTTAAGTGAAGTTTTGAAAACGTATTTATCATGAAATAAATAGTGCATTGTGTTGAAAATCTCCGCAGTTTGGCGCTTTTTTCTGTAGCCTGCTCTTTGCAAACCATTCCAATCTGTGTTGTGGTGGATGTTTAGTGCCTCCCATATTTCCTGACAGCTTGTGGGTCGGTCTTGCTTCACCAGTAGACAAATTTAATCGAATTTTTCAGTGACTTCGAGATACATCGTCGACATCGAAATTTCCGGGATTAAATCGAGCAAACCACTCCTGGATCCTTCGTTCACTCAAAGCATTCTTACTGTATACTTTTTACCTTTTTATAGTAAAAAAACATCACATAGTGTATATTTTCAGACATTTGATTCATTTTTAAATCAATATAACTTTTTACACGGGAAAAGATTAGGAAACTATCTTCACACAAAATGTAAATTGAAATGTCACCTTCAAACAGATGTTCGTTTGAAACAGTCAGATGAGTATTGTCCGACATATGGGCATCAACACCATCCCGCGGAAAAAACCGCGGGGAACTTTCAATATGACTTAATCGTCCATTATGCTTTGCTACATGTTTATATAATTTGTACTAAATCTTTTTCCTTCTCTTTGTATTTCGGTTGGATTGCTAATGGTAGTTGTTTCGACTACAGAATCAGTCGATCCTGTCTATTAATTCCTCTTTCCGCAAGAATATTGTGCACAAAAAATCTCCGGATTATGAATCGTTGGTATAAGCCAGGTTTCGGTGTATATAAAAATATGTAAAAATATGGTATGGCCTCTAAGAACAATTTCTGCAAAGTTAGTTGAATCAAGAGAGTTGAATCGTAATATGCAAACGCCAGGACCAGACAAATCGTTGTAAGTATAAGCTCCTGTACATAATTTGCAAATAGATCCCCTAAAAATAATAAATAAAACCTATGCTATCCTAAAAATCGCAATTCAGTGGTACGAATTTAATCTTACAGAGAGTTGAAAAAAAAAGTTAACTCACAAAAACGCAGCTTTACGTAACAATATAACTTGAACAAATATTGGAAAACTTAACAATGACATAGTAATTTTAACCATTAACTTAGGTAAAATAGTCATTTGAAAAATTTTATTATATTGTTACAGAAAACCCAAATCTAGTTCTAAACCATCTCATTGATTTTTCCAGAAAAAAAATTTCCGAGAGTTGGAAAAACCCAGGCACATTCATGGCGCGTTATGCAGCTGCCTGACCACGAAAAAGATTAGCGGACAAGCGGATTAACGGATTAAGAGTGGCCCAATGCACTTAGGTAATAGTTATATGTTTGTAAAAGTGCCTACAAACAGAATATATGCAAAAGGCAGAGTTAGTTGAAAAAGAAAATTTGTGTCGAGAAGTCGGGAGTACTACCGAAATAAATTGTGAGTAATCCTATAAAAGGAAATTGACTGTAAATAAAAAAAATACACGACCTAGTTATACGAATCATATCAAGAAAAGAATTTCGTAACAACTGGTGTCAGAAGTGAGATCGAGGAAACCAAGAAAAATGGCGAAATTAGAAGATCTAACAATCAAACAGCTCAAAAAGGAGTTGGGGGAAAAGAACGTAACAACAACTGATGGTAAGCGTAATAAAAAAGAAAAGCTGCAGCGCCGACTTTGGGAGCAACTAAAGAAGGGGTGATCGGGTCCTTCCGTATTGGAATTGTAAGACAATTCTTATGAAGCCTACCCGACGGGCAGTATTGTAGGAGATGGAGATACATGTACAATCAATCACGAATAGACGGAGGGTATCAGCAAATTGAAGGCTGAGAGGCAAGAAAGTATATCAGTGTAAAAAAGGAACAATAGAAAATGCAACACCATCAGGGACAAGATAATAGATGGATTTCAGGGAGTACAAAAATTTCAAAACCTCCAAATCTGACATGGTGCGGGAAAAGGTCGAACGAGTTTAGTTGGCATGAATACAAATCATCATTAAAAATATTGTCACTATGAAAACTTTCAAAAAAAATTGCAAACCGATTGCAAATCTCTAGTTGATTAGAAGACTTATTATTATTGCAACGCATGAACGATGGAAAACCCGAAACTTCGCTTTTCCAATTGACAAGTTTATAAAACTTTTTCGTGTCGATCGTCAGTTTATTCTTCTTCTTTAGCGCATTAAATTTATAACATTTAATAAATAGAACAGAATTGAAAAGCCTCTTCTTTTATACCGTCCAAAGATCCTATCCGTTCTACTTCTAATCGTCTAAAGTTCATCGTTAAAGTGAACGGAACACTAATCTTTGTTAAGTACACCAGAAGTTCGGGTGCTATCAATATCGTCAGTTTTGGCAACTGATCACGACGTGATTGTTTTGTTCTATTCTTGTGTAAAGAGTTAGTGCATTGTTTTTTTATTTCTCATTGCGTTATTTATATTTCTTTTTGCGCGTTTGAATCGTAATTATTCTTAAAGGCATAAAGTGTAAAGGGTGTAAGTATTACCAAGAAAAATTATAATTATCTTAAAATTATATTAAAATTCTGTTGATTTTTATTTTTGATTCTTGCATTCAGCACAAATGTTTTTGATAATAGGTCTCTTTCGTGTTTATTTTTCTTTTGGTGCTATTACAGTTTTTCTCTTGCTCTTTATTTACCGTTGCTTACTAGTGTGAAATCTTCGTCCAACTTATGAGAAAATTTTGGTGATTTTGTTTTCTCTCTTTTTTTATAGTTTTTGCTAGTTGGTTTTGATTTCTCTTATTCTCGTCTTATCTTGTTACAGTGTCAACGTAACGGAGGAAATTTCTTAAATTTTTAGACAAATTTAGTGTTGTGACCCTCTTGATTTGTCTCTTTTTTTTTCTCCTCATAATCCATTTCTATCTTCTTGACTTGACATGGAGTGTCTATATAATTCATGTCGTGCCAAATCTGGTCCGGAATCTGATAGATTCGTTATGTGCTGGCTTTGCGATCGCTTTGGACATGCAAAGTGTGCCGGCATTATTGGCCGTACTGCTGACGCAGTCATTGTCAGACTGTTCACGGAGACGAGAAATGCTTTCTCTAAATTAAGTAAAAATCTCGGGTCCATGTGGGATATGTTCGAGGAAATTAAGTCTAGGTTTGATGAGTGTCGCTTCATTGAGCACTCATCTCCTTCCCAGGCCTCCAAAATAGCAACTCGTAGCGTGGGGACGTGACCTCTGATCCCCTCTAAACTTGACTCGCTTATACAAGTTAGTGCTCCTTCTAACTCCATATCAAAAGTCATCGTTCCCGATACCGTCGCTTTGGTCGGTAACAAAATTGTTACAAACAAGTCGGCAAGTCCGTCTGCCTTAAGTTATGCTGAGGTTGCAAGGGAACCTCCTCCCGGCCCCGTCGTTCGTTCTAATCAGACGTCATCACCTAAAAATAAAAATAATAAAGTGCAAAGTAAGTCTGCTTCTCCTCCCTGCTGTTCGAGTGTGAACACTAGTCACCAAACTAGGCATGTCGCTCAAGCTTCTCGTACAAGTGTGTCAATATTTTCCCCATCTCATAACTCCCTAGCCGTGAACCCTACTATTGCAAGTAGTGACGACATTTGCTTGACGGCAGTTCCTGCCAGGAAAACATTATTTGTGTCAAGACTGGCACCGGAAACATCGATGGATAATATAAAAAGTTATCTAGCGGCGAAAGCCCCATCAGTCAACTTGAAGCGCGTTAGCATTTTCAAATTGGCTCCTTCTCAACCGAGAGCAATATCTTCATTTAAAATACTAGTTCCGACTGAAAACAGTGATATATTGTTAAATAAACCACTGTGGCCAGTAGGATCCTTAATCAAGGTATTTATTCCTCGAGATCGACCCTGTAATATCAATGCTGTAGCCCTGTCGCCTTCAAAAAACTAAATGTTTCTTCAGAACGATTATGTCTCATTTATGAAAATGTTAGGGGCCTAAATTCAAAAGTTCGTTCTACTTTTCTAAATTCAGTAAGCACTGAGTTTTTCTGTTTTGCTTTCACCGAAACTTGGTTAAAACCTGATATACATTCCTCGGAACTATTCCATAATTCTTTTCATGTTTTCAGAAATTATCGATAGAATCGCATTGGTGGCGGTGTATTAACTGCCATATCTGCGTCAGTCCCGTCCAATTCAATTGAATTTGCCGCGTCTCCTGATGTCGAATTTATCGCCATTCGAGCGGGAATACCTAATAAACAGCTATTTATTACCTTCTCCTACATTCCCCCAAATTCGGATGTCTCCATATATAAGAAGCAGGCTGCCCTCATTTGTCAAGTGGCCAAGCAGTCTAGACCCACCAATTTTGTCGTTGTGTTAGGAGATTTCAACTTGCGTCAAGTCACTTGATACAGTGATAATTCTGCCTGTTTAATTCCTTCTTCAACATCTGAAAGAGCTATAGTGTTCTTTAATGAATTACTTAACCATAATATAGGTCAGTATAACTGTACCTTTAATTGTAATGGTAAACTGCTTGATCTTTGTTTTGCCAATTTTCCTAAGATTAATGTAAATCGTTGTCCACCTTTTAGTTTATCTGAGGATCCTTATCATCCAGCAATGTGTATTTCCTTTCATCACAAGTATGATGGTTCGTTGAACTGCCTTAATAGTCCAAACCCAACCTTTTCCAGCAAATATTATGATTTTCATAAAACCAATATAATATTGCTAAAACATCATCATCACATATGAGACTTCACTTCTCAACCGGGAGTATAGAAAGCTTATTGTCATCGTCGTGTCGTTGTACAATACATTAAATCTAGATATTGCTGCATCTGTTCCGCTTAAGCAGTGCCGACCTCGAAGAAGGTGCCCCCCGTGATTTAATACGACAATTAGGTATTATAAGAATAGGAAAAACAACCTGTTGAAGAAATTTTCGAAAAGTGGCTCTTCTCTAGACTATTTCGCGTACTCAGCCGCAAGGCATAGTTTTAACTCCGTCAACCACCATTATTATTGCAGATACCTTCAGTTCATTAAATCCTCTCTGTTTGCTAATCCTAAATACTTTTTAAATTTGTTAATTCAAAAAGAAAAATTTCTGCACATCCCTCGCATGTTTCTTTTAATGGCTCTGACTCCTCGGATGATTTTGAAATCTCAAATCTGTTTGCGGAGTACTTCCGACGAAACTTTTCGTCTACTAGTTTTGATTCATCAGCAAATTACGCATATCCTATAACTAACTCGGTTTCAATACCCAATTTGGTTATTTCTGATGACGACGTTTTTAAAGGGTTGACTTCTCTGAAATACAGTTGTGCGCCTGGACCTGATGGAATTCCATCATGTGTACTTAAGCCTTGCGCTATTGAGTTTAGTGGTGTTATCTCAAAGAATTTTAATTTGTCCCTGAATTTAGGTGTTTTTCCTTTGCGTTGGAGAACTAGTTATCTTATTCCTATTCACAAAAGTGGGAGTAGACAACTCGTGGAAAACTATAGAGGCATTGGCAAGCTAAGTGTTTTACCTAAACTATTTGAGAGAATTCTGACTCAGCATTTGGCCTTTGCCAATAAATCGTATACTTCTCCACTCCAACATGGCTTCCGAAAAGGAAGATCTACAGTCACTAATCTGTCAGAGTTTACTTGTCACGTTTTCAAGGCATTTTCCAATGGCTCTCGCACTGACGTCATATACACCGATTTTAGCAAAGTGTTTGATTTGGGTAACCACAAATTACTTATCTTTAAACTTCAAGCCGCTGGCTTTCCTTCCCATTTAGTGAAATGGATAAGCTCTTATCTGCATAATAGGTCGTTCAGGGTTTTGTTTAACTTTACCGCTTCATATGAATTCCACGTTTCGTCAAGAGTACCTCAAGGTAGCCACTTAGGACCCATTTTATTTAATCTATACATTAATGACTTGCCTTCGGCGATTAAATCTAGCCAGATCTTAATGTATGCTGATGATGTGAAACTGTTTTCTTCTTTTTTCTTAGAATCGCAATCACATCAACTTCAAACTGACCTAAATAAATCGGTGGCATGGTGCTCGTCAAATTATATCACACTAAACCTAAATAAATGTAAGAAGCTTTCTTTCTCTAGAAGGAAGTCATTCATAACCCATTATTTTATAGATTCGCATAAGTTGGAGGACGTTGAGTCGTTCGCAGACCTAAAAGTTCTCTTTGACCGTAGGTTACGTTTTAACTTGCACGTTGAATTCTCGTTAAGCAAAGCTAACGCTCTTGGTTCATCAAGAGGTGGTCCAAAGAGCTTGATGATCCGTATATTACCAAAAGGCTGTATATGTGTTTGGTTAGACCTATACTTGAGTATGCTTCTGTTTTGTGGTCTCCCTCATATAGGTGCTATGTAGATTCAATTGAATCTATTCAAAAGCAATTCCTGTTGTTTGCTTTTAGGAATTTGGGTTGGGATCCGTCTGGGATCCTTACCGTCTCTTGAAAAACGTAGATTTGTTCTTGGCGTTTGGTTTGCAATCAAATTAATAAACGGCGCTATTGACTCGCCGTCATTACTTGGAGAAATAAGTTTTAATGTTCCTAACCGCTTCTCTAGGCATTTTACCTTGGTTAAGGTTAGTCATTGTAAATATAATTATGAGGTGTTTAACCCGCTCAGAGTTGTTTGCAAGAACCTAAATGACGTTTATCACCTTTTTTCATTATCGGACACTTTAAAGTCCATTAAAGCAACATTGCTTAACACACGAGATTTGCCAATGTCGTCCTTAAACTAGCTCTTAACCCTTAAAAGTCACTTTGATTCGAAAATTAATTGTCGTTAACTATTATCGGTTGCCGAGCTTATGCATGTTTGCGATGGCTTAGGGGTTCATTTGCAACTTGGTCCTGTACCGGTTGTGGGTGTGGCTCTGTGCTAATTGTGTACATGATTTTTTTCTTTTTTTTCCTTTTATTTGTTTTATTGTACTTATACTAAGTTTAATAATAATTAATTTAAGATTTACTTTAAGAGTCATTTGAACTCGACTGTCATTTGTTTTAGTTGAGTTTCTGTGTAAGTGGAATAAATAAATAAATAAATAAATTAATAGCACCACAGAGAACATTAGGTCTTCCGTCACATGCCCATTAGCCTCTTTCTGTATTTATCTTTCCGTCTTGTCTTGTGTAGAATTACTAGGCGCTTCACCCTTCACTCATTCACACGTCCCTACCGCACTGTAGTAAAACCACTGCACTTATACTGTTAAAAACACATTATAAAAAAATTAAAAAAAATTGTCGGTTTAAAAACAAA